>OX381705.1:75138095-75224741 GCA_947462335.1 Harmothoe impar
TAGGTGGATGTAGGTAAAACAAGAGAAGTGGCTCCACCAAGGATTGAACTCACCGCCTGTGGTGTTGGAGACAGGCGCTGATCCGTTGCGCCACAGAGCCGGTGTTACAAACATTCATATTGGGATATATCTCTACTCCACTTCTCAACTGTATAATAATAATTTGTAAAGGTCTGGGGTTCGCCTCCCAGTGCTGGTGATATTTTTAACCCTCCATGTGAGGCGAAAACGAATTTTAGGTGGATGAAGGAAAAACAAGAGAATTGGCTCCACCAAGGATTGAACTCACCACCTGTGGTGTTGGAGACAGGCGCTGATCCGTTGCGCCACAGAGCCGGTGTTACAAATGGTCATATTGGGATATATCTCTACTCTACTTCTCAACCGATTAATAATAATTTTTAAAGGTCTGGGGTTCTCCTCCCAGTGCTGGTGATATTTTTAACCATCCATGTGAGGCGAAAAACGAATTTTGGGTGGATGTAGCTGAAACAAGAGAAGTGGCTCCACCAAGGATTGAACTCACTACCTGTGGTGTTGGAGACAGGCCCTGATCCGTTGTGCCACAGAGCCGGTGTTACAAATGGTCATATTGGGATATAAGCTACCTCTGCCATGTCTGTATTAAATGAGCTACAGCCTTGTTGCTAAAGATCCCTGATGAGAGGTGGCTAGACCTAGGATCGATCCCACGACCTCTCGTGTACATTACAGGGAAAAGTACTGTAGATCTACAAGTCACTACCGTAACCTGCATCTACAGTAACAGAATTGTACATGTACAGTAGAATTTGCTGTATTATCATTAACAGCTAAAGTACTGTACATGTACAGCAAATTTTGCTGTTCACGAACAACAACTTTTTACAGTGTAGGTTAGCTTTTTAGTATTGTTATATCATATTGAGTAGATGGATAATGCCAATTTCGCCAGCAATACAAATTATGATTTTCAGTTTAATTTGATTTAATAGCTAATTGAAAGCTCCCTTTGCTTAGGGATGGCTACATGAATCAGAAAAGAACCCACTATTTCCTGCTATTTCCGCAAACTTGTACAGAGGCGATATCATGACAGTGCTCATGACAGTGGACAGTAACACCTGTATCCCCTGTCTTCCCCCCTGATGGCCATTTCCTCATTATGTCGGGAGAGTATGTTTTCTGTCATTTTATCTACTCCCCACCATCCCACCATCTTACCTAAAACAATTTCTCAGCCTCATATCAGTGACTCCATACCTCGTCCTTTTCTTTTTACATTTGGATAATTGATCCATGTATTTGATTGGCATATGAAAATTTTGAGAAAGATTGATTAATGGAGAGAATTACTTTTATTCAATTTGAAGGGAAAGACACATTGAGAAAGCATTGATTATGCCCAGGTAGGGAGATATTCCTTCCTTTGAAACATAAACAAGGAATCATTCAAACCCAGTCCGAGTATAACAGCATAATCCTAGTATCCTTTTTTGTGGACACAAGACATGTCTGGACAGTTTTTACATGAATAATCGTATTATTGTGTGAAGAAGTCTGAGAGCTTTACATAGTCTAATCGATAAGATGAGGCCAGTGTTGGCAGATTTACTCCTGTTTTTGTCTGCATTCTCTAGAGGGCTGTGGAAGCAGGATGGGTTCCACCCCGGGCTTTAGACAGGGGGTTCCCCACACAGAGATGAACATTTCAGGGGCTGTGTGGTATTGTGTTAGGATTACAGTGTCCTTCAGGATCTGCCTCAAGATCTACTACTCTCCTTCATAGCTTATTCAGTTGGCGTTAAGACTCAGCATTATCTATATCTAGTAGGCTCTACGTGAACTTTGCTTTGGGTTTCACGAACATAAAACTCTAGGAGCATTTTTGGAGAGATGATGGTACGTCATGCAACAGGCGTGAAGGAAAACATGGGGGGATTGATATTGAACCCTTAATACTCAAGCACAATGACCCATTGATTGTTTATTTTCATCAGAAGGTACAATAAAACGTTAAAAGGTTATTTCTCCAAATATCTAAAACTGCTGTGAATTTAGATGGAAAACTTTATGTGTATCTCACTCAATGTCGAACGGATATCAAAACCTGTATTTCCCATCCCCCGGACGACACCTACACCTCTGTGGTGATAGACCTGGGAAGGACACCCATATTCTGAGACCTATTTAGTGTTTTCTGTGAGTGTGGCAATAGCACAGTGATGGAGACAGCTTACAGTCGGTGAGTATTAGGTATTGAGGGCGACGACTGACATCTGTCTGAGTTATTTCTTACAGTGAAGGTAGGAGGATATTGACAAAGTTGCCTCTCAGAGAGGCCTTCTGTACCTTAGCCTCCTAACCCTCTCCCTAACGACCCACTATAATAGGCATGTTGACTGCAGCTTCTAATTGGGCCATGTCCCCTGGTGACCATGAATGGAACTTGAACCCGGGGGTACCAGCTGCAGCAGCGTCCCAATTTCGTTAAACAGACGCCGCCACTAGGTGGCTATAACTGAAGTATAGCGCTAAAACGTGGTGCAACTTGGTCCTGTCATCACTCCATGTACGCCGACACAAGCATGAGATGTTGGCTCTGGTCTCGGAACGTAGTTTGTAGGCCTACTTGGCTTATCATAGTGTAATGAGAGTCTGACGCGAAAATGCCGTTTTCTTGCTGTATATGAGTTTCTAGTAGTAGCACACGCTGTCACCAGGTGGCTCCTTCAGTATTAGTGACATCCGGGACCCACGGACCTAATTCAAGCCCCACCCAGCAGGGGGCGCGGGCGGTAATTCCGGTTCCGGTTGATATATCGCCGCTGTCGGGCTGGGGATGAAGCATGGCCGACCTTATTGATTATCGGTGATTAGCTGTGTTGTTTAATCAGTCTAAGTGCCTTGCTTGTCTCCCACGCCCAGTTCACATATCTATTCAGTTAGAACAAGCAGGCAATTTTATTTTAAATACAGAGGCAGAAAAGTTGTGTCTAAAAACCACAAAGGAACGTGTCAATGTCTGAAAGTCAGAAATGTTACAGTAATTATGAAAGGGAGTGTTCATATTTGCTACAGGGGGGGGGGGGGATGTCAGTGTGGAGGGGTGGTGTGTGTGATAAAATTGCCTATAGCACTGCCCCCCCCTTTTTTTTCAATAGCCTTGGCTAGTTAGTAGGCCTACATTGATAAAATTGCTAGCTATAGCACTGCCCCCCACCCACCCTTTTTTCGATAAATAGTGGTTTAAAACTGCAGCTTCTATAGAGTGTTTGAAATCGTAACAAAAATCGTAACAATAGTTATTAGTATGTCCTGTAGAATAAAAGTTTCTTAATGCTCCATTACATAATGTAGAAATTAATGCCTACTCACAGTAAATCAGATTGGATTCTACTCTCTAGATAACCCTGAAATCCATGTATTACACAAGGAAACCAGACAATCTTGAGTTTTTGGCAACCATCTTGGCAGCCATCTTGGAATTTTCAAAATTGTAATTTTGATCCAAAATATGGATATCTAAACCCTAGATAACTCTAAAATCCATGTATTACACAAGGAAATCAGATAATCTTGAGTTTTTGGCGACCATCTTGGCAGCCATCTTGGAATTTTCAAAATTGTAATTTTGATCCAAAATATGGATTCTACACCCTCAATAACCCTAGAATCCATGTATTACACAAGGAAATCAGACAATCTTGAGATTATGGCGGCCATTTTGGAATTCTCCAAATTGTAATTTTTGATCCAAAATATGGATTCTACAACCTAGATAACCCTAGAATCCATGTATTACACAAGGAAATCAGACAATCTTGAGATTATGGCGGCCATTTTGGAATTCTCCAAATTGTAATTTTGATCCGAAATATGGATTCCACACCCTCAATAACCCTAGAATCCATGTATTACACAAGGAAATCAGACAATCTTGAGTTTTTGGCAGCCATCTTGGCAGCCATTTTGGAATTCTCCAAATTGTAATTTTGATCTCCAAAATATGGATTCTACAACCTAGATAACCCTCAAATCCATGTATTACACAAGGAAATAAGACAACCTTGAGTTTTTGGCGGCCATCTTGGCAGCCATTTTGGAATCCTCCAAATTGTAATTTTGATCCAAAATATGGATTCCACACCCTCAATAACCATAGAATCCATGTATTACACAAGGAAATCAGACAATCTTGAGTTTTTGGCGGCCATCTTGGCAGCCATCTTTGAATTCTCCAAATTGTAATTTTGATCCAAAATATGGATTCTACAACCTAGATAACCCTAAAATCCATTTATTTCATGGTCAATACTGACTATCAAGGTTAAAGCAATAGGTGGGCCGTACGCAAGTGCAGCGTTGAATAACCCTCTGTCATATTACACGCTGTGGTGTATTGCACTCTCCCAGGGGTCGCCATGGGGTCGCCATAGCGTCACTAGGCTACTGACGGTCACGTGACCTGTGCGGAATTCAAAATGGCGGCCGACGGACGTAAACAAACACCGAGGAAATAAACGAACATCGTGGAAGTAACCAAACATAGACTGAATAGCTATTTTAGATTGGAATTCCATGAAATAAATACAGATCGTCACTTAAAAGTGACCTCGTCAGTGTTTATTTCACTTGTGGTGCTTGGGTCGTATTGCACTAGGCCTACGGCCAGGGTGCAATACGACCCAAGCACCACTCGTAAAATAACCACAGACTCTGTCACTTTAGCGTGCAGCTCTGTCTATGTATTTCATCACACAATCTTGAGTTTTTGGTGGCCATCTTGGCAGCCATCTTGGAATTTTAGATACTACCCAAGGAAATCATACAATCTCAAGTTTTTGGCACCCCCCCCTTTTTGAATAGTCTAGGTTAGTAGGCCTACATTGATGAAATTGCCTATAGCAACCCCCCCCCCCCTTTTTACAATAGTCTGGGCTACAGTAAGTAGGCCTACATTGATAAAATTGCCTACAGCACCCACTCCCCTTTTCTCAGTAGTCTAGGCTTTGAAGGACGTGCTTTATCAGATTTTCGGCTCTAAGGGGGGGGGGAAGGGAAATGTTTGACCCCTTGAACTATAGTAACGCGTGGGCGTTTTTGCTAAAGGGGCTTAAATGTTTACGCCCCCCCCCCTCAAGAGAGGTCAGAATTTCTTACGCCCCCCCCCCCATCAGGAGGGGTCGGAAATTTTTACGCCCCCCCCCCCCCAAACCCACCACCCCCCTGTAAATAACAAGGAAGGGCTTGAGGGCTAAAATGTAGTGTTCTTAGTCGAATGTCGCGGGACATAAATAATCTCGTCGAGAGTGGATCCTCTTTTTTCGACTTTTTTCGGACTTTTATTATCCCCTCAAGCTAAAAGTAGGCCTAAAAAAGTAGGCCTAGTCCCAATAGGAATTGAATTTATGTAGGAAGATTTTATTATCCCCTCAAGCTAAAAGTAGGCCTAGTCCCAATAGGAATTGAATTTATGTAGGAAGATTTTATTATCCCCTCAAGCTAAAAGTAGGCCTACTCCCAATAGGAATTGAATTTATATAGGAAGATTTTATTATCCCCTCAAGCTAAAAGTAGGCCTAGTCCCAATAGGAATTGAATTTATATAGGAAGATTTTATTATCCCCTCAAGCTAAAAGTAGGCCTAGTTCCAATAGGAATTGAATTTATATAGGAAGATTTTATTATCCCCTCAAGCTAAAAGTAGGCCTAGTCCCAATAGGAATTGAATTTATGTAGGAAGATTTTATTATCCCCTCAAGCTAAAAGTAGGCCTAGTCCCAATAGGAATTGAATTTATATAGGAAGATTTTATTATCCCTTCAAGCTAAAAGTAGGCCTAGTCCCAATAGGAATTGAATTTATATAGGAAGATTTTATTATCCCCTCAAGCTAAAAGTAGGCCTAGTCCCAATAGGAATTGAATTTATATAGGAAGATTTTATTATCCCTTCAAGCTAAAAGTAGGCCTAGTCCCAATAGGAATTGAATTTATATAGGAAGATTTTATTATCCCCTCAAGCTAAAAGTAGGCCTAGTCCCAATACACTACTTTCACGAACTCGCCATTTTGTTTTGTTTAATGGTAAAATCGCGCACCTTTACCATTTAGAGCTACTCCCAAAACGAGGCTACTGCTCTAGAAAACGGAAATGCCTATCCTTTACCATTACGAGCGAACTTTCTGTACCCTAAACAAATTATCCATGGCTCCTTGATCCTAATCTGACTATGGGGTAGGTAGATTTGTGTTAGGTCTCGAATTAATCAGGTGTTTTTAGCTATTTTGTGCCTACTGACACAAGATATTGAGCTCCGTAATCGATGTGGGCGATAATGGGGGGCACTATCGCTCCGATAGAAGTCCATTTCTGTTAAATTACTTTGTTTTTCAAACCATTAATGGCTAAATTCGAACTTTACCATTAATATGCCTTGACATTCATCAAAAGCCTTACTATAATTGGTGGCGTTTGGGAGATCCAGTGAAGTATTTTTCTACTCGATTCAAAGATCGCAGCAGTAGCCTCGGGAGGACGCTGTGAAAATGGTAAAAGTTGCGCAACTCTGGCTGGACTGTTCCCGGCGTTGTATAGTTTACCACGGGTACATTTAAAACGATCGCAGCGCCCCCCTAGCGTGCAAGTAGTGTATAGGAATTGAATTTATGTAGGAAGATTTTATTATCCCCTCAAGGTAAAAGTAGGCCTAGTCCCAATAGGAATTGAATTTATGTAGGAAGATTTTATTACCCCCTCAAGCTAAAATGTAGGCCTAGTCCCAATAGGAATTCAATTTATGTAGGAAGATTTTATTATCCCCTCAAGCTAAAAGTAGGCCTAGTCCCAATAGGAATTGAATTTATGTAGGAAGATTTTATTATCCCCTCAAGCTAAAAGTAGGCCTAGTCCCAATAGGAATAGAATTTATGTAGGAAGATTTTATTATCCCCTCAAGCTAAAAGTAGGCCTAGCCTTATAAAAGAGGATTAGGGGCAGGAAAGGTCCTAATAAAGAGGAATTTGGGGAGGAAAGGGGCTAAAAAAGAGGATTTTGGGCAGGAAAGGTGCTTTAAAAGAGGATCTCGGGCAGAAAAGGTGCTAAATAATTTATTTTTTTTTGTGTTTTTTTTTTGGCTTCAGCGAGGGAAGGGGGCTATAAATAAAATAGGCCAAGCTATAGTTAGTAGGCCTACATTGAGAGAATTGATTATAGTCCCGGTGCCCCCCCCCCCCCCCTCTTTGTTTTCAATAGCCTAGCCTAGGTCAAATTGATACATTTTAGTAGCGGCAGCAAATTGATACATTTTAGTAGCGGCAGCAAATTGATACATTTTAGTAGCGGCAGCAAATTGATACATTTTAGTAGCGGCAGCAAATTGATACATTTTAGTAGCGGCTGCAAATTGATACATCTTAGTAGCGGCTGCAAATTGATACATCTTAGTAGCGGCTGAAAATTGATACATCTTAGTAGCGGCGCAAAACTTCTATAGGCCTATATTTCAAAGGAACTAATCAAGTGGGTTTAGTTCTGTGATATTTCCTTGCCGTCAGTCTGTGGCCTTCCGAGACTGGTGCTTGCACGCAAGGAATGACGCTCGTCTGTTGATTTTGAAAAACCCGTACGCCAAGCCTTTCTCCACTGAGGTGACGTGCATACATGATGTAGGCCTAGATGTAGTTGATACACGTGTGTGCCTTTAATATTACTCTTTATATCTATTTATAACACATCAATAAGGAAAATGATATTCTTATTTGAAAGTGATTTGTTTCGAAAACTGGACGTACGGGTTTTTCAAAATCGCAGCTATTGCTGGAATCACGCGGCAGACGTCGTCATTTGGGCGGCAGGCGGCAAGGAATTAGAGATTGACGGATAGAAGACGCGCTACTAATAGAGGCAGGGGCCAGCTTGGGAATGTTGTTCGATGAACGGGGTGCCGAAGCAAATGGACACCGGTTTGTGTAATGAACAAATCGCCGATGAAACACATTTAGGAAACAAGTGAGGAACTAGGGATAAAGGCAGTGCTTTGCCCGAATCATTTAACTACACAGGGAAACTATTTTTGGAAAGAAATATTTAATGTGGGCGATTTTATTCAATATACAGTAGCGTGTAAAAGGAACCCAAGACGCCATGTTAAATCCCCATAGGAAATATTAAGGTGGAATCTGGGACCATTTTATTACTATTTAGCAGGAGGTCAGAGGAACGACATTTTGTGATTACCCTTGGCCAACACCCATATTTTATAGCTGCCTAGTTTTTATTCCGATTAAGTTCATTTATTTTGCCCTACTTTAGTTGGAACATTGTGACAGAAAAAATAAAAAGGACCAAGGGATGAAACAGCTGCTGAAAACCAGAAAATGGTGCTGTGTTTAACTAAAACAACTATTTTTAAGATTTCACCAACTGGGATAGATAAAGAAAAGAACATAGAACATATTTGCAGAAAAAAATCTTTGAAAAAATGGTTTATTAGGCATTATTTTAGCAAAATGCCAAATCAAAATGTGGCTCTCAAAACGTTAGTCATGTTGCCATTGGGGCAATATGAGCTGACGTCACAGGATATGAAACACAACATTGACACGTTAATAATGAAATGACTCCAGGGCCAGTTTCATCTGCGGTACTGGAAGAAGGCATCGCATGGGGAGGCTGTAGGAGTGGTGGGAGGGTGTGATCTGTGGTTTTGGGAATACTAATATCGATATAATGATTATAGCCGTACCCTGTGGCGTAATAAAGAATTTAAGTAATGATAATTGAATATCTTTTGTAATTGTTATAATGGTCATTATTGTTGAATTGCTTGGAGTCACTTCCAGTGAATTTCAGCTTAAACCACGATGAGAGAGAAGAGTTTTGAGGAGTTAAGTTGGAGGTGGTGGGCGGATAGATGATAAATGGTTTGGAAACTCTCTCACAATGCTAAATGGACAAAGCTCTTCCCTATGGATTTGCTCGATGTATCTGAGAGAATCTGATGTCAGACAGAAATTATCAAATACCAATGATAATTGTTATTAATATGGCTATTATCGTTGAAAATCGCTCCTGGCAATCTCCCACTTTGGAAAGACCCTAATTTCAGAGTTCTCTTTAGAGGGCATTCTAAAGAGTTAGAGAAGTTAACTTATGGATCAATAGTGGGTATAGGAGACAGAAAACATGCAGGCCCATACCTGTCACAGAGATAGCCGGGAGGCTAACCAAACCCAGGAGGAACAAATAAGGAGCAGAGACCTCACCAAGAAATGCAATATTCTGATAGCTCTCCGTTAACCCACAACCCCAAACGCCGAGATATGCCTACTCCTTTTAGGGGAGCTACTACGGGATAATAAAGTTAACTGACTTTTAGCAAAGTATTCCAAACAGAGCTTCTTGTAGGATGGCGATTATGAAGATAGACCATTTGTGATGAATACTGTTCATGCACTTGGTGCATATTCTGGATGATTTCAATGGCGCTTTAGATTGTGAAATATAAACTGGCTGCTATATCGAAGGGAATGTATGTATCATTTAGGTTAAAATATATGTATTTAAATACGTATCCTATATATAATACAGCTCCTACCTAGTTGTGTTCTCCTTTTTAAGAGTTTATGTTTGCGAACTGCCATCCCTTATTACTGGTTGTATCTACGCCTGACTGCCCAAGTTAAGTAAGCATTGCACATAACTGTCCAACCACTGAAAGCAGATGAAGTCAAAACTCTCCTCTTCATCAACAAGAACTCTCAAAATACTACTTCAGATATCTACGGACATCAATATTAGACTGATCTTAACATGGCTCTTGAGTTACAATGGGTTATCTTACTGTGGCGTATCAAAAAACTGAGATTCAATTGACAGGTGTTACCTGAATTTTTAACCGGTTATCCCATTTGTCATTCATGGCCTCTTTGTCAGACATAACTGGAGTTAAGTGGCCAATATGGAGGTGTTCAACACCAATGATTATCAACAAACGGTTCTTGTACTTTAGTTGAGTCTGTCACCTATAGCAAAATGACACCCCTGACAAAAGCACCTATTACATATACAACAGCAACTATTTGGAGGTACATACATCATCCTTAGGTGTGTGTAGGACAAAGTCGTACATATGACCTGACAGCAATGGGTAGATAGACAGGGCTCGAAAGGAGTGAGTGAGTGAGATATTTTATGAGTGAGTGAATCAAGCAGGTGGGCATGCAGACAGGCAAGCAAGCAGTCAGAAAGTCAAACAGAGGCAGGGAGGAGGGGGCGGGATGAAGGGATACAACAGGGGATGGTAGACAAGGATAGATTATATTGATAACAGGACAAAATGAGCGTATCATGTAAGCAAGTTAGTATTAAACTCCAAAAGCTTAGTTCCTTAGTCAGACAGAGCACCCTATACACGAGGTGCAGCGTCAATCAGTGTAGGGACAGCCAGACGCCACACACAAACCTGCAGGCGCTAGCATGCCTACTTCTTTTTTCCCAGACCCTCTTATTCCACCACTCAGCCAGCATGCAGAATGCTGTGTTATCAGGCTCGGTTTCCAGTTCACCTTCCTTCTGCATTCTTCATTTATTCATAACCAACCCAAATGACATTGGTTGTCACAACTGCATGTTTTGTTCTGCTAATACTTGTTCTATCTAAGTACATTCACATCAAGTACATCTTTACATGACTGAGATGATTAGGGCACACCAAAAGCAGCTTTAAGGGCAGCATTATGCCTCAAATGTCATGTTCATGTTTCATCATAAACGTACTGCAGATGGCGACTAACTAGCAGGTAGTGCCTTCAAGTTTTGCGATTTTCATTGTGTCACAAAACATCTTACTTGGACGATTTGGGTTTCAGCATCCCCCTGACATCCATTGTATTGGTACATCATGGCAACCCTTTGAAACTGCCCTTTAGTGAGTACCCTTTACCTCATTAACGTCACTTGGTACAGCCCTGGGTTTACTCACCTCCGCAGTAATCTACCTGTCAGTCGCCCTGGCTCATCCCCTAATGGGGGCATGGTGGGACATGGTGGGGCATGGTGCATGCCATGGCAGAAGTTCTCATGTAAGGCCACATGAGAACTTACCTGGGAGAGCCGGCTTTATTGAATGGCTGCACCACGCTATCAACTAATATGCACTAGGCAAGGATAGCCCTGTCATAACCAGCCAAAATACTGCAGTAGCTGCAGCCAAACTCCTGTCAGGTCCTCAACTCTGTGAGAGAGAACTAGTTATGAGAGGCCAGGTGATGTCCCCTACATGCTGATCCTGTCAGTAAGCCGTGTGCCTTAATATTCCTCCCGTCACTAAGTAATGCCCCCCTCCTTATCCTCCCCATTCCCTCCTGTCTCCATCAACGCCCAGCACCCTCGCTCCCACCACTGCTAAAAGTAATACGCCACTGCCTCGAGTAGGGGAAAGTGTCTTGTTTTATAGTTGATAGCATTCATAGCACCATATTCTCGAGCTGATGATACCATGACTACGTGGTGAGGTGTTGCATTGATTATCTGAGGACAACTAGAGCTTAGAGATGCTTCAGTTCAGTTTCTTCTATTCTATAACTTATGTACACATGTATTAATTTCAATCGATGACTTGCTATATAAAATACCTCACAAGAATGAGAATTCATATTCCAGTACCATCCCTTGTGTGCAGTACACAGCTCTATAAAATTGCAACAAGAGAGGTTTCTGGTTAGATACGATCATATGGAGTAGGGCAGCGGATGTCACTGCCAATCTCGGTGTTGGCTGTCATATCCAGTCTGCTTCCGGCATTATCAAAGGCTTAAGAGGAACATGGAGCTATGGGAGGAGGCAAGGAGGGAGGGGCACTGGAGGCTTCTTGAACATGGATGTATAGTAATCTATACTGCCACTATAGGACACACAGAGTCATTTCACTCTGTACCCAGACCATCTTGTTGAGTAGGTAATTTGTTACCCAAGCTGGACCCAGGTTGCTCGCAGATAAATCTAGCATAGAGCTTGTTATCAGGATGTCACTGGGATAAACCCTAACAGGCTATAACTAGAGAAGTATTTCAACCTGTTACAACTTGACTACTAGAATTAAAGAGGACAGTGGAGTCTGGAGCCTGTCTAAAATGCACCCAGTGACAGGCTCTCTCTAGAATACCCTGGAGGAAGTAGCCCACTTAAGTGTACGTCATATAGGCCTACTGGTGATTGTTCTTTCCTGTTAGGAAGCCGTAAGCCTATTACTCACAGACCGACTTAGGTAGAGGCTTCCAGGAATCTATTAGACAAGACATAGAAGACTAGCAGCTGATCCAGTTTCTAGGAGATCATATTGATGTAGAAATCCATTCTGCCATTAGACTTACACAACTTACAGTAAATAATATCCAATGTTCACTATTGACTAATGCATGGAGTTATATAACATACTTTAAAGATATATCAAGGCCTAGATTTATATTGTGATCCCCTTGTATGAAGAGGGACCGCACTTGCTTAAACCCCACTCCATTCTGTACGTAATATGCTATACGATTCCTCTAGAGCCCAAAATACCGGTACATCTAGCTTGGAAATGCCCTCACAAAACACTCACCATTAACAAAAGGACCCCATAGTATACTAACGTAAAACGCCACGCGATTTGCATATGAGACATTGTACACCACGGATCCACAAGTGGCTTTATATGCCACGAGTGGATCCGTGGTGTACAATGTCTCATATGCAGATCAAGTGATGTTTTCGATTTATTCTACCTACTTTAATTAGCAAACATTCACGATTATTTTTCTTTTTAAATCATGAAAATCTGCCCGGAAATAAACATTTTAGAGCTGAATTTGTAGAGTAGCTGGACAGGGTGACTGTGGTACGCCACGCTCACACCAGCGTGGCGTACCACAGCCTTACGCCACGCATACGCCGTCAGTAGCTTCTAGGGTTAAAGTATACGGTTCCTGTATGCATTTATGTAGTAGGTAGAATAAAACGTATAGTACATACTTTAAGCCTCATGCCTAAGGCAACTCCCCAATGATATTACAGCCCACCCCCTTATACGCGTACAAAGTGGTTTTGAATAATCATCATTCCATTAAATATAAATGTATTGTCCACTTGCATGTGAACAGGAACCAGTTGGCTGTGTTAGCCATCACATCACTTTGTTCATGCTAATACTAACTTGATTTGGGTGTGAAAAGACCTAGCTAACTTCCTGCCAGGCATTTTATGATGCAACATCATGCACACTACGTGCATAAACCTTGTCTAAAAAAGGCACCCACACAGTAATTTCCATCAGACCAACAGCAACTATTATTTCAGGATTCCTAATGCATCATAATGGACATTAAGTTAACTATAAGGCCACTCAAAAAGATTCTTTTCTCGCGCATCATAAAAATCGTGATTTGGGAAAATCTTTCTTTTTCTTTTTTTATACAATTTTGGTGGAAGATATGTTAAAATTGGAACAATATTGGCAAATTTTGTAGCAAATTGAAGCTTATGCTGTCAGTAACGCAGTCAGCTAGCAAGAACTTGCATTATAACAAGTTTTGCCGATCAATAAACTCGGAAGTACTAAAATGTGAAAAAGGATCGCGAAACGTCTATATATTTAAGCCCCAAGTAAGAAAATAAAGTACCTTAGTCTTAGGATGACTAAACCCCCGAATAGTAACCCCCTCTTCTGGGTATATGTAGAACTTAAAATTCTTCACTCTGCCACCTGACTAAAAAACGGGGGCGCGTCGGTAACACCTACTATACTAGTTCAATTATTTAAAGACATCAATATTATAGTGATCTTTACTGACATTATGCATTCTTCTTGAAATTGTTCTTGACCCTGTGCTGCCAGCGTATTGTGTCTCATCAAAAACTGTGATTCAGATTCCAGGTAGTTACCTAAATGTTGTAAATAGTTATCTCATTTGTCATTCATGGGAGAACGGGCTCTTTGTCCAACCTAACTTGTGAGTAAAGTGGGCAATCTGGGGCCATCTATGGGTTTAAGTCGCCCTCTCGGTTACATGTAAAATACGGAACCTGTTCATAGTAACTGAAAATACATTTAAAATGGTACTTTATGTAGCCTTTTGCTTGGTGGTACCTGATACTACTGTATTTCTACATGTCCCAGGGCGACCTAAACCCATACATATAGGTACTGGTTTAAGTCGCCCTTTTTAAGCTTGATTAAAAAAAGGGCGACTTAAACCCATATCTATGGGATATGGGTTTAAGTCGCCCTAAGGGCGACTTAAAACCATAGTAGTATATAAAGGGGATCCAGGTGAATTCAGGGCGACTTAAAACCATAGTAGTATATATGTTGACCATGCCTAAATATGATAGAAACTAAAAGCATTCCTGAGGGGAAAATACCCCCCTTGGGGAAAGGGTTTCCTTATGGGGACAGATACAAAAATAGGGGCTTGGATAAAATTTTGGGGGTATACAAGGGTTGCCAGCGCAGCTTCATTCATAGGGCGACCTAAAACTTACAGCCTCATATTCAGGAAAAGAAGCTAAAAACCAAAGGTTTATTCATAATTATTTCCATATTGCTATGTGGTAGGGGCCTAGGTACCCCTGGGGAATAGGTCGACCTAGGGCGACTTAAACCCATAGTAGTATATAGGGGACTTTAGGGCGACTTAAAACCATAGTAGTATATAGGTTGACCATGCCTAAATATGATAGAAACTAAAAGCATTCCTGGGGGGAAAATACCCCCCTTGGGGAAAGGGTTTCCTTATGGGGACAGATACAAAAATAGGGGCTTGGATAAAGTTTTGGGGGTATACAAGGGTTGCCAGCGCAGCTTCATTCATAGGGCGACCTAAAACTTACAGCCTCATATTCAGGAAAAGAAGCTAAAAACCAAAGGTTTATTCATATTTCCATATTTCTATGTGGTAGGGGCCTAGGTACCCCTGGGGAATAGGTCGCCCTAAGGGCGACTTAAACCAGTACATACATGTACTGGTTTAAGTCGCCTTGCCTGCTTGTACATGTGTAGTGTCCTATATTGCACACTGGTGTTTTAGCTTGATATTGTAGAAATTCATAGCATATAATTGTATATAAGAAAGAGAAAGTGTATTTATTGTATTACTGAACGACACCCCTTAAATATGACCAAAATAAGAGAAATGCCTTTATTCCATTACTGTCCCCCTTCCGTGATATATGGTAAAAATTGAGGCATTTGATAATGGAATAAAGGTAAATCTTGCTTCTCTGGTATATGTTTCATAGGGTTTAATAATGGAATAAAGGGATCTTATTCTCTCGAATTATCCTATAATGAAAGTTCTATATCTAGACTATAGTAGTGCACAAACAAGTAATGTACAATGTAGTACATTTCATGTACATTTCATTTCCTGTCCGTAACCGCTGGTGCCAGACTGTCTGCAAAAGGTCTGATGGCCCTTCCGTATGTAAGCTACATGGATTCATCTTTTGCTTTAACCCACCAAAAACATGTCAAACCATGTCACATGGCGACATGTCCTTTCTCAGGGCGACTTAAACCCATAGCAGGGGTAGACACTAACGCTGGCCCGGGAGCCAATGGCCCGTAGTTTGGGGTCCGGGCCCGTAGTTTTTTTTAATATTCACATTGCTACGGGCCCGGGTGGCCCGTAGCTACATACAGCCCTATTTTTTAAAGTGAATGAAGCTGTAACTATGTGCATTAAAATCTCTGTGAAGTATGGGCATATAACATATCGTTCGAAAAAAGAGACATTATTGGTACATATTACAATGACTTAAAATCCCGGGCCCACAGTTTTAATTCCGGGCCCACAGCTTTTTCAGGCTACGGGCCCGGGTGGCCCATGGTTTAAAATGTTAGTGTCTACCCCTGCATAGTGTGCCCAATCTGGAAGTGTTCAACACCAATCATCACTGAGCAGTGGCGGTTTCACTTCCATTCTACCTGTCATAAATAGTAAAACACAAATAAAGTGCTGATAAAAGCCCCTATTGAAAGCTGCCATCGGGAGGCTTTGAGGTGTTGGACCAAGACAAAGATATTGAAACTGTCAGTAGTCTAATTGCTAATATCCCTCTGCTTATATGGAGGTATAGAAAATGGAATGAAGAGTGGGTAGGGGTTGGGATGGATGGATGGATGGATGGTGAGGGTTAGGTAGATAAGACAGGCCGACAGAGCAGGGACAGACAGCCAGAAGGAAGATGTGGCTTCATGATTGTGTGTTCCCCCAGGTTAATGTTTTCGCTGGATATACAGTGCTATAGACACAGGAAATGTCATGGGGAGATCACCAGGTAAACAGGTAAGTAAGTACTAAACCTATCAGCTAGTAGAGTGTCCCTCGGGTGGACTGAGCACCCTGCGTGAGAAGCAGTGCCAATAGGGAATCAGTGCAGAGACAGCCAGACGCCACACACGACTCTGCAGGCGCCGGCATGCTTACTTTCTGGTTGTTTTCATTTGTTACTAGGACCTCTTATTCCACCACTCAACTAGCATGCAGAATGCAGAGTTATCAGGGTGGCGTTCCAATCTGCCTCCTTTTGCATTCTTCATTTATTCATAACCAACCCAAATAGCATTGTTTGTCACAACTGTGCGCATGGGTTTGCTATTGCTTATTCTATCCACCCTGATTCGCCCAAAGTACATTTTACAGGATTCAGATGGGTAGACATGTAGAACAAGATACCAGAGCCCGATGGCATTCAAGTCATTTACAGTTTATTCCGTTTCGGGAATATCAAAGAGTACAATATATTTGTATAAGCCCTAGACTCATACTTCTTCTGTCCTTCTACTGATGGAATAGGTCATTTGGTGCAATATATATAAAAATATTTCCAGCATTTGTTGTTGACAAACTTATGAGACACATGGATCAAAGAACAAGCAAGGGTAGACTATAAAATGCCTTTTGACTGGTACTGCCATGGATGCTAAGTTTTCCTCTTTGATGGGTGACTATTTCTTAAGTATACTAAACCTAGTGCCTTTAAAAGTCTCAAACTGTTCAAATTAATATCCCAATGATTAAAAGAAGAGACTTCCATGTATATAGTTGATAGTAGGCCTATTTCAAAACAGGCATTTTTAGACTACAGCTACAGGAGGAGGTTAAGGGGGAGGGGTACTGCGGCCATCTCCAACAAGGAGAGAGGAGTCTGGAGTTTAGCACACACTCAGAGATACTCAGGCATACCCAGCACCATCATGGAAGGTATAGGGGTTTCCTTGGCCACACTAAGCCTGTAAAGCCCGGACTGCAGTGTAGAGATTGGCGTCACCATGATGCTACTGGATAAACCCTAACAGCCTGTAACTATAGAAGTATTGCAGCCTGGTACAACTTGACTAATAAAGGTAAAAAGAACTTGGAAGGCAGGGGTGTCCGGAGCCTATCTAATATACAGTGATACACTCAGTGACATTCACTCTAGAGTATACCCTGAAGCAAGTACTTAAGTCTCCTTGTACGTCATATACTGGTGATTGTTCTTTCCTGTTAGAAGGTGTAAGCCTATTACTTGCAGACCGGATTAGCCAGATGCCACAAGGCTTCTATTGGACACGATGTAGAAGGCTAGCAGCTGATCCTGTTTCTAAAATATCTTGTTGATATAGAAATCCTCTTTACCAACATAATACAGTGGCAAAGCAACAAGATTCGCTATCAAATATTGAATGAGAATTAATGGGATACAACATGTAGGCTATGCATGCCCACAAGGTATCTCAAGTGCTAGGTTTATAATTAAGATCCCCTTAGTTAATGCCGTACTTACCAGTACCAGCAAGGCCTACCTTTGAAAGATTGAAATACTTGAGAATGCAATAAACCTGTTTAGGTTATTGGATTACTTCATCTACAGCCAATATATGAATAAAGCATGTTCTAAGCACAATACCCACTGGCCATTTCAATTGAATTGCAAGCAATCACAACATAGTATGCCAAGGTTTTATCTGTGTTACTTTATCTTATATGATCAAAGATTAAGACAGTATCCATCACTCACTAACCACCAATGCCCTTAGACTTACCGGTATCATGTGTACATTAAGCCTGGAAATTTCTTCACAATTGGCTCATTATTAACATGTTGGCCTGTGGTAATATTGGTAGATAACTTGTGATGCACACTAGCATCTTCATATGTAGTGTAACTGCTCATGATATTACGACCTCCCCCCTTTATACGCGTACAAAGTGGTTTCTACAATCCTCATTCCAACAAAGATAAATGTATTGTCCTCTTGCATGTGAACAGGGAAACATTAGCTTTGTAGAGCATTGCATCACTTTGTTCATGCTCATACTCATTCGATTTGGGTGTGAAAAGACCTAGATAACTGCCTGCCTGGCACTTTATGATGAATCATCACGCACACTATAAGTTTAACAGGATGCATAAACCTCATTTCAAATAAGACCCCACACAGTCATTTCTAGCGGTTCGACAGTAGCCAGCATTTAACGATGATATCAACGGCATCAGAATCAGTGTTGAGTTCTTTTACCTAAGGCAACCTTCCTACATTTAATAACATGGGCACTCTAAATTGAGCATTTCAATTCAAAATATTTGGTCTGTCTTCATCCTGCTAATATTCAGTTTTTCAGGGTAGATTCACTCGGACTGTTTCTGGGTGGAGACAATGGATATGCTATGTGGTTAAAAGGTAGGAAAATGTGTCTCTAGACAACCCTTTCTCACCTCCAATCACATAATATTTTGGCTTGGGGTACAGATCGATGTGGTGAGCAAGCACTGGAAGTTATGAGCTGTATCAGAGGTATGGATGCGGACATATGAAACTAAGTCTGACCCCCAAAGCAGTCGGTTCCCAGTGAAACAATACACCCTGACAGATTTATTGATCGACCGTAGACACAGTACAGGGAATGGAGGTAGGACCTTGAGAATAGGGAAGGTGTGAAGTAGAATACAAACGTTGTAGATGTGCTTTAGGCAAAACAGGAATGACCGTTACTCCATAATTTCAGAAATTATGCAATTGTTGACTCTACCGGTAGTAGAGGAAATTGACATATTGCAGTACAGGAATTGCAGTACCAAATTCGGATTTTGACAATAGCAGAATATGGTGATATTTAAAACATGCTTGGCCGAAAACCCTGTCATGTTTTTCTTGCGTGCCAAACTCATTATAAGATGGCCCCTATCACAGAATTTGTGTCTGTTACCCGAAACCCACATTTGGACTGCTTTTTTTTGTCTCAGATACCATTTTCTTCTGAGGGGCCAGGACCTATAGGCCCCTATGTGACCCTACGGAGGGTCCGTATATACACTCGCACATTTCAATTCAAAGGTTTTCCAATCCAATATATAAATGAGCGGCAGAGGGTGGTACCCTACTCGTGGACACCACGCCGCTCCTTATTCACCACATTAAATACCAGCTACACAGCTGTGGCCTGCCTGAGGAGAGCAGAAATCCATAGGGAATGTAACACCTGATGTGCTATAGATGTACAATTGATTAAACACCTGATACATACATGGCTGCTGTGTGTTACTGATGTATGGTGGTATCCTGAACCTAAAGAGTTATGTCCTTACAAGGACACGGCCATGTATTATATGGAAGTAAAGGCTTATCTTATTTATATTTCAGCCTTTTTTTCTTTTTGCATGAGTGAAACATTTCACAGCTTACACCGAGCAGTTGAATCAGGCTGTGTGAGTGGTGAAGGACTAATTCATTGCTCATTCTCCCAGAAGAACTGAACCCCACCTGAATTCACAAGGATTTTTGGGTAATTTGGACCTTGAAGCGACAGCGCGCTTAAAATGGCGGAATTAAGGCAGAGGTTCATTTGTTTTAGGGGTATTGCAAACTGGCCTGCTTGTGTCCAGCAGCAATTTGTGACGCTAGTCTCACCCTGCCTTGCCGGCTGCCTTGCCTGGTTGGGGGTAACGGTCATGGCTATCCGGTCTTGGTCTTCCATCTGCCCATCGTAAGGGTTGGCCCTTTTACGCCCCCCTCCCGTCCCCCTGGTCACATATACATGTATTCCATTATGTCCTTATTCCAGACACCTGACAAACTGGCAGTAGGTGGAGGTTCTCTATCCCCAGTACCACCTACCCACCCAACCTGCATGTAGCAGCATGTAGAGATCAGCCTCCACATGACCAATAAGAAGGAAGGCAGGCAGCATGGAGGCAGACAGCTCCCATTTGTAGTACATTGCTCCGGGACACTATAATGAACAGGCGCTCATTAGCCGGTGTTAATTGGCCTGCCGTCTAACTACGTAGTGTGGGTGATAGCGATCAAATAGTGAAGGAGACATATTCCTCCCGCTGCTAATTCACAGCCAGCCATATAGACATTAGTATAGGGTCTACTGCTCCTGCCACATTAATATGGTCTTTAATTGAGATGAGTGCTGAGATGGCACAGCATTGAGGTTTGTCATAATGGAATGGCATTACCATGGAGAATCCCCTACAATATGGCCACAGTACTCTAGGCTTCAAAACCCAGTGGTAGATAAGGGTAGATGCGTGGCATCATACTAGGGGGAGGTATATTGGTGCCAGAGCCTATCCGTGATCCTTAGCATGTTTCTTAGTACCGGTATGTATTACATAGCCCTGCCTGGAGTACTCAGACAGCCATGGGTAAGTATGTGTCCTAAAGGTACTGTGGGAAGTTGAATTAATACAGAAAACCAGCTAATGTTGCAATGCATTTTGAGGGGAAAAGCATAATGCAGACTGGAAACCCCTCTGTATCTGAAGCCAGACTCCCAGCAAAGATGTAATAATTCCACTCCTCCATGGAATCTACAAACTGGCCGCGAAGTCATCTTGGCCTTAGATATGCCAGCGGCAGCGTCTGGCAGTAAGCGCCAGACCAAAGAAGGATTCTCCGCGGTGCCAGGGCCCATGGAGCTTATAGCATCCTTTACATGGTCTTTAGCACACGTTTCTTGGTGTATGTATGTATTAAATGGCTTTACTGCTAACGGGCGGGGAGGAGGTTCCGTCACTCTGCATCAGCCGTGTTTATTGTAGAATATGGCAGTGTTCTGCTCCATCGGCAGCCAGGTGGCGACTATTGTTGTTGGCTTTCTTTTAGCTTTTACTTTCTCCTCCCATCAGGACGGTATTGTTTCTGGGGCACACGGTGCTGGAGATGCCAGAAGTGGATAGGTGCAAACCATCTATTTCTGGTACTACACACTTGGTCGCCGGGTAAATGAATGCCCCCACCCCTCATCTCCACTGCACAAAGGGATTATTGCTATTCTTGCCTCTATTCAGATATGAAGCCGAAAATACATCCAAAAGAGAGAGATGATCACACTCACAGATTGAGAAGTATAGTTTATTTAACTATTCTAGTATTGGGGGTGGTGTAATTCATTTAAGTGTTAGCCTTGGTTAGCCCTGGTTAGCATCTTTCCAGTTCAAAAAATATTCCATACCAATGTTTCAAAGGAATAACTGGTCATGGTCATATAATGTAGACGTACCGAGGACTTTAATAGCTAGGTCTAATATGAATAGGCATATTGAATAGTTATTAGGGTATAACTTTGTACATCTAAAGATGTTGCCCATTGGTTTGACGCATGTTGCACCTCAAGTCCTTTGATATATGTGTGCTAGTTAGTCCAGGTCCCAGAGGTAGGGGTATTAGCGGAAACAGCATTGTTCTTGTCGCTGAGTAATGCCTGTTTTATGCACCCCCTGTCAGCGCCCCTTCCCCCTTCCATCACTGTGTACACTAGAACAGGCAGCCCTTGCTACATGATGGCAGGGGCCATGACAGGGCACGTGATTTCTCACCCCCTTACTCTGGGGTCAATAAAGGCTCGGCCGCACCCCGTACCCAAGACACTGCCATAGATCTCAGAATTATCGCTCTCGGCCAGCACCGAGAGGTAGCGAGAATCCCTGGGAATGGCTGTCGGTTTTTGAGTGCCACTTAAAATTACATTGATTTTTCGGCGAGCTGCTCTCCCCGGTTATAAGTGGGAGGCGAGGGACGAGGGGGAGAAGAAGAGAAAAGGGTGCTGATTTTCAAAGGAGCTATGAAGAGTTTCTTTCTCTGTGTCGTTGTGTTTTAGATGGCATTAACCGCTAGAGGCTACTCACCACCACAGTTGGTGCAGAAGAATAGAGTGGCCGATCGCCTCGGGCAATATGAAAAATCTATAGGATAGCACGCAGGATCCAAAGGCAGTCTGATCCAAATCGCGCTGCTGTTCGCGGGATCGAGGGCAGATCATGCAACGCCAGGCACCGGCCAAGTCAGCATGCAATGGAAGTCGAGCAAGCCGAAAGTTATTCAATTCAGCTAAGTGATACAGGGACTTTCTGTTAATAACCCCAACTGTTCTAAAAACAACTATTTCCATTCTGCTCTGCTCCTTTACACGTATATATCTTGGCAGCAGATAAACCAGTAACGGAAGAAATGCAATGACTGGTGAGACTGCCGCTACCATTGGTAAGAATTACTTCCCCGATTGCATCTCTACAAGAAGACAACCAAATACTACAGCTGTAGTTAACTAGAGGCCTCCAGGGTTACTAGGTCTATGTCTACATCTCAATAGACATATACCCCTACTTAGATTGGTGCATTGAGGTGAAGTGTAAAAGGAGCCGGGCCTATTGGAGGATCCAACAAATAGTATCCACCCCAGGATCAAGGGTCTGCACAATCTAGCCTCTATACAGAGACATCCTGTCAGCAAATTGGTGAATTATACAGGGGACCCTAGACCGGATACAGATTCCGAAAAAAAGTATCCTCCAACCTGTTACAGGCCAACATATATAGGTCTATAATTATACACCACATTATACAGAAAATCCTTTCAGAGTAGGAGTGTACTGGGCACAGAGGGAGAACACATGTGTAAAACATGAATCTGACATTTTGAGATTAAATTTCCTTTCTCTCGGTACTAGGATCCTAGGCCCTGAGGAAGTCAATTAAACGTCAGGGGGCCTATCTTCCTCAGGGCCTAGGGTACCGCACACCGTCCTGGTAAGTGGACACATGGATGTGGCAATTCTCCCCATATATAACATGACTATGTATAATATGCTAATACGCTGGATGTAATTACATTACAGCGTGGTGCGCAGGTTTTGGAGAAGGTACCTAACCACCCCAGTCCCCTAGTGCACAGTGATAGCACCCTCCAGCATCTATAACTGGCGGCCCTGATCCTTACCCTTTCTTCTTCTCTTTAGTCTACGCTCCCATTGATGCCCTCAACTAGTCCACCCAGGGTGACTGGGTATTCCGCTCCCTCAACCCTCCCACGGGACCCGTCCCAATACAGACCTCTGTCATATGTGTCCTAGGTAAGACGAGCCGGCAGTGCTGCCATATTGGACTTTAAAATGACGTCATGTGTATGAGAATTCACATTATATTGAAGAAATTCCAGGGATATGTTTCAGTACTTTCTACCATATCTCCCTTTGATTGGAATACCTTGCCGATGTGATAACGGGGAAAAAACATCTAGCACCCCTAATTTGTGGGAGTAATATGTTGAGGGAGAGTTTTTTATGAACAAATTTAACTTTATTTCACCATAATTCTTATAGTTAACATTTCTCGTGTTGATTTGTAGAAGTAATGTCCGTGCACTGTGTCTTATTCTATATATTTTGTTTTGGCAATCCAGCAATCTCAATGGCAAATTGATCAGTCATATTGAAATGGAGCAGAGCATGCTATTTAATACCAGTACATTACGTTATCATTGTAAGTGTCAACTTCTGCTGTAAACCAATTGAAACAAATATATACCGGTTATCGTTTCATTCCTTTTATATTTATTAAGTTCTGCAGAATAAACACTTGACGAATTTAATTTAATTAAAAATTGAATATGACACCGGTGCTACCTCAGGACCCGTTCATATTAATTGTCGATGTGGGTTGGGTAGGACTAAACAGCCACTCCAGCTGCAGGGGATTGTGGAGAAGGCTGTGTGTGGGGGTGGGGAGAGGGGGGGGGGGGTGCTGGAGGCGAGGTTGTCTGGAGGAGTCTGGAGGATACAGCTTAGGGAGACCACCTTGTCCTTGTTCCTCTCAAGTGGACATGGCTCTTACTCTCCAGGCAGGGTACTATTACTCTCCAAGCAGGGCATCAGTCCTTAAGCTCTAAGGAGCAGAATGTCTCTCAGGGACATAATGTCTGCATTGACTCATTTCGAGTCTGGGGTGTATCATTTTCCGACAAGATCATTGCTTTCTTTTAATGCATTTATCTAACAGGATATGATTTATGTCTCTGACAATGTTCTCTATGGGGCCATCCATAAATGACGTCACACTGGAGGGGGTGGGTGGGTGTTGGTCCGAGTGTGACAAGGTGTGACAGGGGGGTGGGTGGGTGTCAATTTCAGTGTGACGTCACATTTTGAAAAATACAAATAAAACCTTCAGACTACATTTTTTAACAAAAAAAAATTCACACAACCCAGGTAAAAGAAAAACAATAGATCAGTTTGTTTATTCTAGATTGGCTGCACATACTCTTGAAAGTCAGAAATTCCCCAGGATGCAATGTATTCAACAGGGTCAAAGCCGACCAGTTCCCCATAGCAGGGAATTATCAGGTACGATCTTGCCCCCATGATAAGTTTAGAAACCATCTGATAGGAAAGACCAGTGCCACGCCTTTTTTTACCTGTCAGCACTATTAGGAATCCTTGGATTGAGGGTGATAAGAATGATAAAATGCCTGGTTGCTATGAATACTCATGCGAACATGCATCATTTTAGATAATTGCAATTGCAATTCAGTCTAGCATCTTCCAGCTTGAGAGTGGATAAATTTTATCCTCTTGTAAACTGATCAAATAGTGGCCACTGGCTGAGGATCGCCGGTCCCTCGTCGGCTTGACCCTGACTGAATTTGAAAGGGTTTGAAAAAGAACTTAAGATAGTATGATAAAATCTATCACTACCCATTTTGAGGGACTTTGACTCATATACTTTATCCTATTTAAATAACAATTTAACTGTAATAACCTTTATGTGCATCTATGTGGGTTCAGATTTATATTCAACAGTCTTGATTTTGCATTGCTTAACCCTTTAAGGCTGACCAAAAAAAATATTTGCTGGTGAAGGGGCCGGGACATTTTCATAGGAATCCTCCCAGGGCCGAGCCTTTGCTAATTCCCATAGAGTTATGGTGACTATAGTCGATGCTCGGCCAGCCATGGCATCGACTATAGTCGATGCTCGGCCAGCTATGGCATCAACTATAGTCGATGCTCGGCCCTAAAGGGTTAATCATAATTCATGTATGAACAACTCTGATACAATACATAACTTAAGCAGGGGGGGGGGTGTCTGCACATTTGTGACATAATTTTCTAGGGGGTGTTGGCTGTTGTGTGACAAAGTGTGACAGGGGGGTGGGTGGGTCTTGAAAATGCCTCAAATTAGTGTGACGTCATTTATGGATGGCCCCTATTCACTGTGCAGAAACTGTTTAGGATCTTCGTATGCCAGCGGTATTCTTTTTCCTGAGTGACTTTAATAAACTCCTGACGATCCAGCAAAACATGTATTAATAACATAAGTGTCCTCAGCAGAGTCATCATTCAAGGACGCGGATTTTAATTAAGAATGCTGGAAGTTCACCTTGGGATTGTCAGACAACCTAACCAGCTACATATCTATCTCAACTATTTTCACACAAGTCAATGTATAGTAGTGTGCAGTATTGGGGACAAACAACGAAGGAAATATCTACATGGAAAATCCTACCCTTATTCTAACGTCGAACCATATATGGCTTCCTTTTGAGGAAAAAAGAGCAATATTGCTATTGGAGATATACCGAAGTACACAACATTTTATCATTTCAGAAATCCTGCAGATTAAAAAGGTAATATCGAAAACCAATGAACTGAGTTGGAGCGGGTGGGGGGAGGGGGAGATGTCTAGAAAAGAATCACGATGGGAGAAGCTCATATTGGCGGGTGGGTGTGTTGTCTCCTCCAGGGCTTGGTTGTATTAGCACACACTTAGCAGGCATCTTACCACACACACCCTTCACATCTCCCCTCTCACTCTATATCCAGCCCCCAACTACAATCTATTTTTTTCAAAGTCCAAGTCTTACTGGTGGGTTATGGACTGTTTTGTGCATTGTTATTGAAGGTATCTCATATTTCACCCCTTTATGATACACCACATTTAGTTTGATTTCAACGTGATTGGCCCGTGGATGCCTGAAGTGGTTGGGGCGGTGGGGGGGAACCTAGCTGTCTAGTTTTGTTTCCAATATCTGGACCCTCCCAAAATCTGACTTTTGTACCAGTTGTCTGTACAAACTGTTCTGCACAAAGATAAGAATCGGGACAATAAAACATCTCACAGGTGGAAATATCTCACAGATCTGTGGGATTGGCGACTTCTAGTCCTCTTTTGAGATTCTGCCGCCATACGACTACATGTCCAAGTAATGGTCCCCCGGCCTCAGGTGATCAATATATAATTTATGTGTCTACTATTTAGCTAAACTTTAGCTACCGGTACCAACAGGGCCGTTCCCTACTTGTGAAGGTAGACCTGCTAGGACAAGATTGTGCAATTCCCCTGCAGCACTGGTACACATGGAGAGAATAACCTTGAGGCGGCAGCTCTATGAGAAAAAGATCGGGGGAAAAGCAAATCAAAGTGAGGGTAAAACCACTCAGTCCTGACAGAAAACATGGTCTTGGTCTTGGGGAAAATAAACAATCACACTCCATGCCTTCCCATACCCCCACTGGGTGACATGCGTAGATGGCGTTTCCGGCGGTGATACTACATCCGGTTGACCAGACAGCCCACCAGGCACCAATGTAATGCACCAGTGAGCACCATAACGCACCAGTAGAGCACCAGACATCAAGATATTACTCAAGACTATCCAACGGAAATAAAGATTTATTTTCAAATGGTATTTCATCCTGTCCTTGAGTGTTGCTTGCATAAAGTGTATTGGCATCACTTAATGCCATGGTGTATTCTCTAATGGTTATGGATGTGTATATGATATGCAATGCTTTGTTATTTCCTTTATTGCTCTGATCTTCATGTGTTTAGAGCTAATAATGAGCGAGTCTAAATTAATGTGGTTTGGCCAGAAATGGTGCTTTATGGTGGACCTGTGAAAAAATACCCTGCTTTTCCATCTCCCTAAGCACTATGGTGACTTGTTGTGGCGCTCTGTATGCAGACACTGAAGGCTCTATGTTGACATTCTGATCACGAACCTGACAGATTTAAGCTTACTTTGCTTTTAAATACCGCCTCCTTCACTCAAGGAGCGCAGCATCCTACGGCGTAATGCATGGACTTAAAACGAAAGTTCTGTCCTGTGTTTCTTCTCAGAAGTCAGCGTTTTTATGCTAACTCAATTTAAAATACTGTTTTTATGAATGTAGTATAGGCTTAACAGATACAGTGGGAATCCGCAAGAGAGTAGCCAACCACTTTAGTTTTCTGTCTGTCATGTTTATATTTCTCTCTTCAACCGCCAAACTTAATTTCTTCGGATCTTTGAAATGCTTTTCTACATAGAACTAAAATGTGAGAAAGCTCTGTTACTGGTAATTGATATGTATGAATGTATCTTTCCCAAATTTGACATAAAACAAATGCATATGATTCATAGTTAAAACGCATTCAATCCCGACGATATATGTATTAAGTAGTTTTTCATTATGAATAAGAAAAAGAAAGTGTATGTTGGAGGAGGCGGTCCTAGGCTAAACTTGGGAAGAAGGCAATGCTCGGTACCTTCTTTCAAAATTGCCAAAGACTTTTTAAATGTCATTTTGGCCACGAGGTAATACATGTACTCTACATGTACAGTATGTGATCACATGTGTAACGTCAAGTATTATGTGCGTCAGTGACGTCACATACTCACACCCGTCGTCTGCGCATGACCAGACGCTGGGAGACGTATACGGGGTGCACTTCCATAGATCACCGCCAGCCTGTGGCGCGGGATCCTCTGGGATACGACCACGTGACTTGTTGCCCCCAGCCTCACTCTCCCAGCGGAGTTTTGTGTAGAGGGGAACCTCCCTGGGAGCCAAGTGATCTGCCTGGAGAGTACAAGTTCCTCGAGCCTACTGCATATTGTATGATTGCATATCGCTGTCCCCGTGGGGTCGTGCTAATGTTGGACATGATGGTGCAGCAAATGGACTTTCACAGTGATAACTCTGCTTCGCCATTTGAAATAAATACTTCTTAATGTCATATCGAGGTTTCCCCACAAATAATTGATGTTTAGACCTTCTGTATGCGCTTTATACCACTCAAAAGTATTACCACAGAAAGTTTGATCCGGGGTTTGATCGTATAATCATGTTAATTGCCTAAAAGATTACAAATGCGAATTCTTAGACTTTGGATATGGCTTTACTGCATGTGACAGCAAAGATGGGCAGGCAAAGAGCCACACATGCATAATAATCAGAGCATACATATATCGACATCAAAATCCACTGTCAATAAATATGCTCATATGGCCCCTACGGCTTAACACTAGTCATCCTTATATGCAGAGTCTAGGGCTATATGCTACTACAACTTGCAGTATGCTGACAGCGTATATGACAACATGAGATCTGGGCGGAGCCCAACTGAAGGGCACAGAGACAGGCTGAGACAGGGCCTCCCATCTCCCACAGCCCATGCTGATCAAGCATTTACATTGGCGGCCAGTCTCCTGCCAACAATGGGCCCCGGCCGTGCCACCCCTGACCAAACCGTGCCTGCAGGAAGGTCTGGGCGGGCCTGGTTTAATTGAATTGTGGACCTACATACTGCACACAGTGTAGGGGTAACTGACGGGATGTGGACAGCGTCTACAAGCATGGCTTTAATGCTGTTGGAAGCAGGACTACTCCAAGGAGGCAATGGCTACAAGTAATTATTGTTTAACCCTTTAAGGGCCGCATAGTGATATTAATACCTTTTGCCGTCATGATGCATGAATGCATCATGCCGCCTCTCTGGGAGCGTACCAACCCCAGAGGATTGTCACGATGCATTTATGCACCGCTGGTGACACAGGGCATGCATAGTACGTTAAAGCAGTAAGCGGCCCTAAAAGTGTTAGCTTCAGGTATATCGACTGTGAGGCAAATCACGCTGTTTTTGTATATCCACGAGGAAGGAATCGCTGGCTCATGGCACTTCATAAATACTCAGTTGTGTCTGTAATTTGCGAGTATTATTTAGAGATGAAGTAAAGCACTGAATTGTCTTCTTACGACAGCCAAGTATTCATATTTCTCGTTGATGGCACGTCTACATACATTTGTTTTTGTAACACCATTGGTAGATATAAGAAACCCTTAGGCATTTATGTGGTGTTATTTTTATTCCTGTGATAATTAGCCCATCTAGTCGATTATCAAGGCAGTTTAGGTGGCCAGCTACAGCACACCTTAACAACACTTTTCGCCTCATTTTGCATTACAGTGTACATATTCAGTGCATATTGGGTCTTTGGTGTTACCATCTATCACAATTAATCGTATTACATGTACAGTTGCCATTTCCACATTGCATATACCCTACTCCATCTGGCACTTCACTCACAATATCATTTCTCGTAATGTATGGTACAAAATAGGTTACAGAGTGATTCTGCCCATTGTATGGAGATAATGATGCCCTCCCGTGCACCCCAGCCACAGCTCAACAACCCTAGTCTTTGTTCATTCTAGGTCCTTCATTATAGAAGAACTGGTGCAAGGAGATTTCTTGTTTTAACCTATGTTTTGTGTTTAACCTTTAAGGCTTGACCTTTTATAGGGGTTGTCAAAAGTGGGACACGGCCCCCACGGTTCTAACGCCCCTCTGGGGGTTAAATAGTTGATGAATGAGTTAGTTTATTAAGGCACATGAGAGGTGCTCTGGGGCAGCCTCTCCGTGTCTACCCCTCCTACCCTATACCTACACTGTGGTTTATAAAGGAGCCATGGTAGACCCAGAATCGTGAGGCCCACTTATTCTGCTTTTCTGATTGAACTTGAAAAGTAAATGACAACTCACGCAGCGCATAGTCATGAACCCATGGTTCGACATCGGGAGCGGATATGTGTGTAGAACGGAGGGGCGGGGCAGACATATTGGGGTACCCTTCTCTCCCATTAGACACATGTCAGCGTCACACATTCTTTACAATACCCGTAATCATATCTGTGTTCAATGTCGACAAGCTCTCTACATTAGGGTTAAGTGGGCTACTGTTCACATATTAGATTGTGTAGGGTCATACTTCACCACACGTTTATCTGAATCTTGATATCGATAGAAAAAGTCTCTCTCGATTTGTGTTCTACAGATGTAATATTTTCTTCTGTTCTTATTTTCTTCCTTTTTTTGACTGATCGTAATGTTTTGTGTTGTCGTAAATCAATGACCGACATCAAAGCACTGCATCAAAGGCTATCCGAGATGAGAGCCCCAAACAATGGCGTCTCTAACAACAGGTCAGCCCTGCCACTCACGTACTCCCCCGCTCTTTTTCACCCTATTGATGTGTTCCGTGTGTGTGCCTGTGATTCTCTTTAAAACCTAATTGTTTTTGTTCTGTCCCCTTTCTCTTCCAATCCCTGCATTTGAACAATAACATGAAACAGATATTTTTTTAAAAAATGGTTGTATTTGTTTTGACGTCCCTCTTAGACTAACAACAAAAGTCGGGTGCAACAAAAAATGACTGATGCAAATATTTGTACCCTGATTACTCTGTTATCGTGTTGTGTTTTGAGGACATCAATGTGTTTGTTCCTACGTCAAGCTTTCTCCACAAAACAGAAATTACCAATCTGGTGGTGTGCAGGATCGATAAGAGTTCTTTCATGCTTATTCATGTTCCTGTGATGGATCGTTCTAAAGAACAAACGTAACGCCTTGAACCATCTAAGCTACTCGTATTGCTCTCCCAAAAACACACGTTTTGATACACATAGAAAATTATTTTATTTGTGTATTTTTCTGTAAACCAAGCTCTGGTTGTAGAAGGGACGGGTTTGGGGTCGGGACTGCTATCATTTGGAACTGGACATGTGCATGTAGCCTATAGGCCTATTGGTAGTTTACCTGTATGCGTTTGGAAATTAGGACTTTGATAGACAATCCCGTATTTGAGTCTAGAGTAATACACCCTCGACGACCCCTTGAAGAACAATATAAATGTACATGCTAGGACAGTCACATATCTATGTTAAAGCATAGGGACGTCCGTATGCCTTGCCTCCTGTTTGGTCTCTTCATATTTTAGATAGTCTAGTAGGGGTAGGTATGAGATACATACAAAATCCCACTCAACATGGTGGATTTATATCTGCACCATTCTTCACTCCGTCAACTCGTAAAGGACGAGGGAAATTTATGCTATACCAATGTTGGCAATACTCCTATTTCCAGTCAACATTGGTATAACGTCAGATAATACATGTCATACCGGTACCAACGTTGGCAGATAAATGTTAGACTAAAACTGGCAATACTCCCAGTAATGATAAAACTAATACATGTTGGCACGTCATGGTGACGTTGGTATGGATGGACAGATATACGATTGGTTAACGTTGGAACATACATGTATTATGTTGGTACAACATTGACATATTACATCTAATCAACATGATAACCAAACACCATTTTAATGCTGTAAATCTTGTCTACGTTGGTACAACATCAAAATCTGACATGTTGGTCCAACTTCATTTCATGGCGACCTCATCCTCAAGTTAGTGTGTATGGACAAATGACCGTTGTGCCAATGTCAGTATCTGACTTTAGTCCAAGCGCTGGGCCAGTATACAATGTATCATTGCTACACGTCGACATCCCTATAGGGGTGACGGCCGAGGCGACGGTTTATGTTTTCTATTAGTCTAAAGATAATATCATCACCCAGGCAGCACACAGAGTGTTTGATTTTTGTCGGCACCCTTGGCATATGGGCGGCAATTCTCTGGTTGGCATGCCAATGTCATGCCGACATAGGGCTAATGTTGGCATTTGAAAAAAATCTATCTGGGCCATAGATTGGACGCAGCACATAATATACATGGACTCAAATCTCGTCGGTGTAACGTATGTGGGGTTAGCACAGGTGTACCATGGCCCTCTGGAGTGTTAGAGGTCCGGGGTTCAATCTCAACTGTGGCCCAAAAAAGCTAGGGATGGCATTGACATTCCCTATATTGACATATCGCCATTATGTCAATATTTAAATAAGTTATATTGACAATTTTGATATGTCAATATGTCTTATGAGAATTTGACCTCTGTCAGTAGAGAAAACAAGGTATGCACTTGTATCATGGTACCTGAATGTACAAGCATCAAGTGCACCCTCAGAAGGGGCCCAGCTAGCACCTTATGTAAAAAGTATGTCTTTTACTGATCAAACTCACATTGATACGTAAAAATGACCCCATAACGACGTCTTGAGGGAGTAAATCAATTTACATAGTACTTTGACAGGAAACTTATATATTATATACATCTAAATGGCAATGTTAAAGAGACATTAGTCAATTGATATCATCCGTATGTTTGAATGTGGTCACTATTTGATGTAACAAGTGGTTAAATCTTGATCAGATTTTTTTTTTTAAACATATGGTCAGATTATGACGTCTATAACACATCTGTACTTTAGCTCTCACGTGGTTCACACTTTGGAGTGGCAAATTCCAGGTGCAAATAATGTTTTAGTTTTAGGCCTACATGTTTTTAACATAATTAATCTATGCTGGGATCAGATAAATGACAGCCATGACATTGTGTAGGCTATAAATATCATATATATAATTGATAATGATGTCTATATCATTTAACTTAGTTATCCCCCTCCCCTTTAATTCAACTTAAGTTTAAAGTTTAAACTACAGTACCGATAACGTGCACATGCTTTTTGCTAAAAAGGGGCATGATTTTTTTATGCATCCCCTCAACAGGAGATAGAATTGTTTAACTAAGGGAGTGTTCATTTATTATTTACAGGGGGTGGGGTGGTGAGATTTCGCGCGGAGGGGCGAAATTTTTTTACGCCCCCCCCCCCCCCTCGAGAGCGCGTGGAACGCGCAGGCTTTTCTGCTAAAAAGCAGCCCCCCTTCAAGAGGGATCAGAATTTTTTACGCCCCCCCCCCCCTCTCACTGCCTCAGGCTCAGGAGGGGTCAGAAATTTTTACCCCCCTCCCCCCCTGAAACTAATACATGAACACTCCCTAAGGCTAAGCCCCCATCTCAGGAAAGGTAGAACTTGTTTACCCCGGTACCCCCCCCCCCCCCCCCCCACCAAAAAAAGAGAGAAGTCAGACAGTGATTTGCCCTCAATAGTGTCAGGGGCGGAAGATATTGGCCACTGGTATTGCTACCAACTGAGCAGTTCCAAGAAGTCGAGGAACCACTCCACTGGCTGACCCTGAGTGAGTTTTGGAAATGTCTGCCAATTCCTAGCTCAGGGAACCTGAACTCTATTATCTATATCTCCGTATTGCGGAGGGGAACGGAGATATAGTTCAGGTTCCCTGAGCTAGCCAATTCCGGTCTACTAAATTTAAATTGTTGTCTGCCACTACACACTCTAGTCTAAATTAATTAGCGCCAAATATCAAGTTTTATAATAGAGGAGGCCCGGGGAGGATGGCAATCTACTGTCACAGTGCCTGTGTACCCTGGGCCTTGCTACCCAGGTCCTGAGACAAGGCTCGCGTTGTCCCTCCCCCGACCAAAGACGCCCTACTCCCGGCGGCGACTGGGGTGACGGCGACTGCACGCCAAATTGACCCGTCTCACCGGCATACAGTCTCTATACACCGTGTCAGTAAGCTGGTACATACCTCAGAGTATCTGGTTCCGTATGATCCAATGATGTTAGCAATATCAGTTGTATATAAGCGGCTTGGGGAAACAATCCAACGGCGAGACGTGACTTACTCGTCTCTGGCTCATCTCACACGCTCATTCAATCATCAACAACAAACATGGCGGGAGTACCAAGACCACACATATCAATAACAATACACAAACTCGTGGTTTGAATGCAATAATATGTTCAATTAGAACAATTTCTTCAATTCATAACCAATGATATAATTCAGTCTAGACCAGTTCCTGGAAATGCTAGAAAACTGCCAACATTGTGTATTTTTATTGACTTTAGGGGTCGTGTTTTTAGTTTGCCTGCGTTCCGCGTGTAGCAGCCCTACGAAACCAAAACTATTTTCCCGCCACAGGTAGCGCCACTGAGAAGGCCGGCACTTCGCTCCATGTCATGACTCCTTGGGTCAGCCAGGGAGTCACCCAGGGGCGGATCCAGAGGGGGGGTTCTGGGGGTCCGGACCCCCCCCCCTTTTGGAAACAAATTTAAATTTTTTTAATGATAATTTGATCCGCTGCGAGACGCGGCGCGTCACTTTTCGGTACTTTAGTGTTTGGTGGACCCCCCCCCCCCCCTTTTCAAATTCCTGGGTCCGCCCCTGACACCTAGGCTCCCTGGCCTCCCCTAAACAGGGGAGTCATCCGGGGGGGGGGGGGCACTCAATTTTTCTTTGACAGAGGTGTCCGGCTGGACACCTGGCAACCCTTGACCCTTGCTTGGGGAGAATGTCGGAGAAAACATTGTGTATAATGCAAAATATACTAAGTGCGCCCCCCCCCCCCGGGGGAGTCATTCTGGAATCAGCCTGGACTCCCTTTTGACGCTGTTTCTTCTCTTTCTGTAACTAATACCAGGGGTACCTTAACGTCGTACATGTATAAGTGGCACCCCGAACTTAGTAGAACTCTACAAGCCGAATATGGGCTTCAATTATGGTTATTTTTGTATATAGAGCTGGTACTATCTCTGGGCAGGTCTGCTAACTATGAATTAGAAGTACGGGTAAATGTAATTATCCTGACTGCATGTTTGGAATAGGGGCTTGATTTGATTCCAGTTTCTTTTCATTTTTTTTTAAATTTGCCCCACTGGAGGCCACTGAGGCCCACTGGAGCATGATACTTGCAAAGTAATTCGCTCACCTCTGGGTGGAAAGATTGTTACCAAATAAGTCTGAATACACGTTTGTATAAATTGTAGTCAAGGGACAACGTAAATACTACAGTTATATGAATTGTTATAATGAATAAAATGTTATGATTGATGAATATAAATAAAGAAGTTGGGGTTAATGTACAGTGGTCTGTTGATCTTCTGTACATTATTGTAGCAATGAATATGATGGTGGGCATGGAATCTGGGGGATAATCAAGTGGCATTTCTTTACCAATCCATTACACCTGTAGCAGGAAAAGTGTGTGTATACTGTACATATTGGAGCATCAATGTATGTAGTATCAAGATCTGAGTGCAAAGATAAAAGGAGCCTGAACTGGCTAAATGGAAAGACTGCTATTCGTCGATTTTGTCCACAGATCGTTTTCCCGTCCTGTTTGGTGGCATATTTGGTCTGACGAAAAGCGTCTCACCGAAGAACGAACTGACATTCCCATTGGTTTAGCACTAAATGCGTCCTGCAGAGGCGTCGAATAAGACTCCGGGGGCATAGCTCCCTGAGTCAATAAAATCTTATGGGAAAGCTGTTTGCCTGACTCAGGGTTACCATCCTGAGTCGTATGCGATGCCTGGTGAGGGGTCGTCTCAAGATAGTGAAACTTCATTTTTGAATCCATGGTTTAAACATTTTCAAATCTTGACAGATGGACAAATAGGACACTCCGGTGCATGGAACTTCAGTCACTTTCATCAATGTTCTACGCTAAGCATTTAAAACTCTTTTTTTTTTAATGACAAAAAAAAACCATAAAAAAACATGCGCAGAGAAATTCAATCAATTCATTTTGCTCTCGTTTAAGTGAGCTCTAAACGAGACTCATGTATTACAAAGTATAATATTTAAACCACTAATGATAGAATTAATATAAAAACAGATCTGAACTCCTTATGACACAAGGTTTTATTTGAGACATGACACGACCACATAGTTGTCATTGGTCAAATTCAAGTGTCCACCTTACTAAAATAGTTGAAAGAGAGATAACGGCATGTTATCTACTAGTATCACACAGTAACAGTAATGCTCTCTAAGTCCTAAAATGGGAGAAAGACACATATTAGATAGGGTAGAGCTATCAAACAGGCTATGAGAATTAACGTTGATGGACTGGGAAAAAACACGTCTTGTGTAAAACCTAATAACTAACCTATGATATCCTGTTGAGGTTAAGCTTATGACGATCCTCTCGACCATATAAGGCTGTGTCTCACGACCTTGGGCCAATGTTTTTGTCTCTGACCGGGTGCCGTCTCTGACCAGGTGCCGTCTCTGACTGGGTGCCGTCTCTGACCGGACATTACTTTGGGAGTTTAGTTACCTTCTACCAACAGCAGGATGCTAATTATAATTACATAACAACTGCCATAAAGTTTTTACAAATCCTTATATATATATGAGTATAGGGTAACAATTAAAAAACACATTCCTCTGACAACAGGTCAGAGACAGCACCCGGTCAGAGACGGCACCTGGTCAGAGACGGCACCCGGTCAGAGACAAAAACATTGGCCTAAGGTCATGAGACATAGCCATAAGCGCGGCAAAATGATGCAGGGGCGCATGTGTACCAGAAGGAACTAATATAGTTTAGTCTCAGCAAGTGTTGTGTTTTGCTGTCTAATAAACCGGAAGTAGCGTGGTCTACGACGGAATTTGTTTGGCAATTCAAGAAGAGAAGTGTTGTGCCTTTTCTTGAAGATACTCCTCCACAAACAAAATATGGCATCCAGCTCTACAGGTTATGGGTCCAAGCATCTGATTTTTGATGGAGATGAGGCAAAGTATGAACTGTGGGAAGTGAGATTTCTTGGTTACATGAGGAAATTGAAACTGCTTGATGTTATTGATGGGGTAGGGATAGCATCTGTGGATAAAAAGGCTGAGGCTTTCACTGAACTAGTACAGTTCCTGGATGACAGGAGCTTATCCCTCATAATAAGAGATGCAAAGGATGATGGGAGGGAGTCTCTAAAAATCCTCAGGGCACACTATCAAGGAAAGAGTAAGCCCAGGATAATTTCCTTGTACACACAACTGACATCCCTCCAGCTAGGCCCAAATGAGTGTGTCACAGACTATATAATAAGGGCAGAGACAACTTCAAATGCATTGAAGGGAGCTGGGGAAAATGTCAGTGATAGTTTACTGATAGCTATGGTGCTAAAGGGACTGCCTTCAGAATATAAAACATTTGAAACTGTGGTGACCCAAAAGGATGAAAAGGAACATAAATTCAGTGAATTTAAAGTGGCATTGAGAAGCTTTGAAGAGAATGCCAAGTGTTCTGGATCGAGATCTAGTGAGGACAGTGTTATGAGAGTTGGAAACAACTATCGTGGAGGTAACGGTAACGGTAATACCATTGTAGGGGCACGAATAATATGTGTACATATAGGTCCGTGGAGTCAGAGCGGGAAGTGCCTCCATCGGACACTAGGTGGCAACACCTACGCCATGTCCTTTCGGTTATCCGGTAGCGGAGCCAGGCAGGGCACTCCAGACGGCGCTACGGAGGAGTGCCACGTCGACACTGCTTGGTCCGCGCTCAGGGTATATAAGAGGCCGAGGTTGGCTACCTCAGGGAGTTCGTCCCAGGACGAGCTCTGACCCACACCTTTCGATACCTTCGTTACCACTTCGATCGGGACACCTACACCCCTCCCACACTCTGGCTCCTGCACCAGTCATGCTGGCTCAGGACCAGATCATCCAGCGTTGCTGACTTCGAACTATCGATAGAACACTGTACATCTTCGAATGGTTAAACCAAGTGAACCGAGCAAAAACCTTCGTGTTACTTTAAGGCTGTGATCGAATAAACCTGTTGCATTCAAACCGAATTTGGAACCTGTGTTCGCGTGATACTTATACGAAACCCCTACATTGGTGCCGTGACCAGTTCGGGTGAAACACAGAATAGCACAGTCGGTTCGGGTGAACATGGCTGAACAGGCAAAGGGTGGAGCGCCTCTTCACCCTATTTCGAGTCCGGATCCGGAAGTGGTAGCGGCCCTTGAGAAACACTATGGGCCAAGCCGTTCGAGTTCGACACCAGAACCAAGGAGAGGCAATCCTGATTCTATTCGAAAAGATCTAGGGTCAAACCTGGAGGATTCTTTGTTCGAGACTGGCGGTTCGAAGAGGCACATTGCTCCTATGCCAACACAAGGCATGAGCATTCTACATGCTGAACGAAGTGACACGTCGTCACTTCGCCGAAGAGAAGAATCGATTCGAAGAAGCAAGGATTGCAGAGATGGACAGGATGAATGCGGAGTTTGAAGCCTTGAGTCATCGGTTGGTACAGCTCCGTAACAAAAATGAGGAGTTGGACGGCGCGACAATGGAGAAGCAGAACCGCTTAGACACAACAAAGGCGGAGCTGGAACATTTGGAAGACCAGTTATCTCATCAGCAAAATGTCTTGCGGCGGCGGACTGAGGTTCTTGAACAGCGTCAAGATAAGACCGTACAAGAATCAGACGAACTCCATGAGACGATTAGAGAGGCAACCAAAGCGATGATGGAAGAAAAGGACCGTGTTGTTCAGGAACTAACTCGAAGTGGCTCTTCGGGGTTCGATCATGTCAATGATGGCATCTACAACTCAACATCTGGTGGGGGTGGTGCTACTACCTCATCCGGAGGAAGACAGAGAAGGGTGACCATCGATACAGGTGATTCGGATGGGAGGTCGTCACAACGTGAACAACGCCCAACGTCATACGATGATGACTATTCGAATCCCCCCAGCCGGTCGAGCTCTCTCGAGAGACCAAGCCGTTTCGGTTCGAGTGATAGATCTTCGAGATCTGATCCGAATGAGCATTCGAGTGGCCCCACGAGGAGGTCAGGGAGATCTCCTACAAATGCAGGTAGACGAGTCTCTCGACGTGAATCAATGTCCCCAGGGATGAAGTTGATTTACGATTCGAACCCCTGCATTGCTGAGAAGGGAGTTGACTGTGTTAGCAGACAGGCTGATAATGCTGATATCGTAAATTGGAGCATTGAGCAGTCTCGCTTGTTGCACAGGGACAACCACAATGCTGCTAGACGCACTGCAAGCACTCCAGTTCCATTCACAGGCAGGCAGCCATGGCAGGACTGGTTTGCAGACTTCATGGACGACATGAGGTATAATCGGTGGTCCGAGCAGGAATCATTGGACGAGCTTCTTCGGGCATTGAGAAATGGGCCTGGCAAGTTAGCTGTGTCGAGATGGAGAACGATGCATGGTGCCGGATCGTTTACCCAATTGGTGGAATGCGCCAGTTACCTGATCGGTAATGTGGGTAATGAGGATCCGCTTCGGTTGTTTTGAAAAAGGACTCAGAAACCAAATGAGTCTCATCGTGTGTTTGGTCTGGAATTGCAGGGTCTCTTGCAACGAGCTAGACCACGATTGCAGTTAGATGACCCACAGTTCCTAGATGATTTGTTCTCACAATTCATTGAAGGGTTGAGGAACTCTGATGAACGAACGGCAGCCTGTGATAGTTGGAAAGCTGGAACTTCTCTTACCGATTTGTTCATGGCCATAGAAGACTATGACAGGAAACGGCATCTGCTATCTTCGAGAGTACTTTCGAGAACTTCCAGTATGGTACAAGATCCACCAGCCTCTGATACAGAGGTAGGTGATTCTGGAAGGGAGGAGGAGATTGGCGCAGTTGCTCAAAAGAACAGCGGCAAATCTTATTCCAATTCCAATTCGAAGCGCTATCCGAAGGCTGACAGGAAAACACCTCCTGCAACCTCTGGAGCCACCAGCGCACCTTCGACTACATCCTCAACTCCTAGTTCTATGGAAGAACTCCTGTTACGGTTGACTGACTTAATGTCTGGAAACCAGCAATCAGCAGGGAGGAATTCGAAGCCAAAAGTGGATAAGACCACCAGGAAGTGTTACAGGTGTCAGGCCCTGGGGCACTTTGCAGCAGAATGCCCAGCTGAGAAGCCGGTACCAAAGCCTGAAGAGAAGAAGACGGAAAACTAGAGGGGGTTGCTCGGGATGGCAATGTAGTAACCCCTAAGGTGAATGTATGCCAGCTTATCACCAGCGGTGCAAGCGATGAAGTCTGAGGTACAGTAGAGATTGGAAGCTTGGGAGAGGGGCCTGATCAGTCCCTTCCAGGTATGTCCAATGAACCCAGAGAAGTAGACATTCGAGAAGGAAGTACTGGGAGAGCGACGAATTGGATACAGGAGCTGGAAGTAGTCAGCAGTGCCCGATTGTCCCCGGATCATCCCTGCTTGAAACACTTGAAGCAGCGGGGGGTAGATCTTGGTGTCATCAAGGATTTCGAACGCTTCACCGTCAACCCATCACCACTGGATGGGAAGAGGTGGTATTTGACTGTAGCAGTGAAGGGAAGGTCTGCGGAATTTTTGGTTGATACTGGGGCTAGTCACTCCATGATCTCCAAACGATTCCATGATCTTGTAGCCGATGAACCAGATAACTTTGGGGCGAACTGATATGGTGCTACATTCCATTAATACAGATGAGGCTGTACCTTTCAAAATCCCTTATAGACGCCTACCTTTGAAGAAGAAATTGATGGCCGAGAAGGAAATCGCTGATCAGCTGAGATTGGGGGTGATTGTTCCCAGCACTAGCCCCTGGTCCAGTCCTGTTCAGATGGTAACTAAGAAAGACGGCACAATTCGCTTCTGTATCGATTATCGAAAATTGAATGGTTGCACAAAGAAAAACTCCTATCCTCTTCCCCGTATAGACGAGACTATTGATTCCCTGGGAGGAAACCAATGGTTCTGTACGCTGGATTTACAATCCGGATACTGGCAGGTTGGAATGAAGGAGGAGGATCAGGAGAAGACAGCTTTTTCGAGCCATGTCGGTCTTTTCCAGTACAATGTGATGCCGTTCGGGTATGTAACGCCCCTGCAACATTCGAAGCCATGATGGAATCTCTGTTGAGTGATCTGTTATGGAAGGAATGTTTGGTGTACCTGGACGACGTAATTGTATTCGGGAAAACCTTTGATTCGTGCCTGGCTACTCTAGTCAAAACTTTCGAGAGGTTGATAACCAATGGTTTGAAATTGAAACCAAAGAAGTGTCACCTATTTAGGACTTCAATTAACTATCTCGGTCGGATAATATCCACTGAGGGCGTTAAGGCGGATCCTGAGAAACTATAGATGTTGTGTCGGAATGGGAAAAGCCGGAAGGTCCTAAAGACATACGGTCCTTTCTTGGCTTCTGTAGCTACTACAGAGACTTCCTACCGGGGTATGCCAGAATAGCTCAGCCTATGCAGGCTCTAGCTCACTGGACTCCGGGTAGAAGGAAGGAGCCTTTCCCATGGGGTCCTGAACAAGATCTAGCATTCGAAGCCGTGAAGAACCTATTTCGAACCACGCCAGTTTTGAAGTATCCAACAGCTGATGGACATTTCATACTGGACACTGACGCCAGTAACGACAGTATAGGTGCTGCTCTGTCCCAGATTCAGGAGGGGATAGAAGTGCCACTGGCTTTCGCTAGTAATACCCTCAATAAGGCCCAGAGGAATTACTGTACTACTAAGCGTGAATTGTTGGCGGTAGTAGTATATACGAAGAAGTTTAAGCACTTTCTGTGGGGAGGTGACTTTACTTTACGGACAGATCACTCCTCCTTAAGGTGGTTGCTAAACTTTAAGGAAGCAGAGAGAATGATCGGTCGATGGCTGACCCATTTGTCCGAGTTCGGGTTGGAAAATAGCCAAATCCAACATAGAGCAGGGAGCAAGCATATCAATGCTGACGCCCTTTCGAGAAGACCCATACGGAAATGTTCTAGAATGGATTGCGATGATTGTGGAGCCCATAATGCTGTAATAGCTGGAGTTCGAATGCCGTATGATGTAGGACATTCAAAAGCAATGGAATGGTCCACGGAAACTATCAGGCAATTCCAGAAGGGTGATACTGTCATTTCAAGACTAATAGAACAGGTCTCCAGTGGTGTCCAACCACAAAGACCAACAATTTCGATTGAGAACCGGGAAATGAGAAAACTACTTGCTCAATGGTCCGAGCTAACTTTTCTTGACGGTATCTTATATAGGTGGAAGATAACACCATACAAGACCAAACTTTGACAGATCGTGATACCCGCTGCTATGCGAAGGGATATCATGTATTTCTTACACGGGCACCAGACCAGTGGACATTTTGGAAAGAAGCGCTCCCTTGCGCGACTGTCCAGGAGGTATTACTGGCCCGGCATGAGTAAAGATCTGCTTAGGTGGATCTCCACTTGTCCGGACTGTTGTCTGAATAAACCAGGTGAAGGCCTGGGGAAATTACCACTAACTCAAGAGCTGTGGGGAGTTAGATTTGCACGCATAGCGGTTGATATCATCAGTGGCCTCAAAACTACTCCTGATGGAAACACGTGCATGATGGTGATCTCTGACTACTATTCGAAATACACTAGAGTGTTCCCTCTGAAGGATCATAAAGCCCATACATGTGCCCGTGCATTTGTAAAAGGCTGGGTGCTTCATCTAGGCGTGCCCTTGATGTTGCACAGTGATCAAGGCAGAGAATTCGAATCCGAGTTATGGGCAGCAATGTGCCATAACCTTGCTACTGTAAACGTAGTAATTTTCGCTCAGTACATATTTTCGCGCATTACGCGCACATACTTATGTGCGCGAAAATATGATGTGCGCGAAAATTGTGCACAAAAATTAGCTTTCCAATGATGTCTGGCACTCTATATTGCATTGCAGTAGACTCAATTACGAAATCTTACAGGAAAAATCACATCCTGACAATTTGTATATTAAAAAAACAATATGACAATACTGGGCTATATACCCGGTCCCTGCACTCTCCATGGTACATGTACATCACCGGTATCCCTCTCCTAAAAATACCTCCATTCCCACTGACCTTTCGACAGAAAAGCACCCCCTTTTTTTGTGGAAAAACACTGACCTTTTTAAGATAAAAAACACCCTTTTTTTGGACAAAATGCTGACATTTACTCAACACATTCCCTTCCATGATAGAGAAACAAGTGATGAAGCGATGTTATATATTCAAACATGATGTAAAGTTGTGTGCATTCATGATATTTAGCAAGGACACTTATTTGAAAGGATTAATTCTATCGCCTAGGTTAAAACAGCACCCAACACCCAAACAGTTGGAAGGGGATTTTGGGACAAAATATTTGAACAAAACTTTTGGGCTGTAAAATCCTTAATAATTGTCTGATTGAAAAACCGTAAAAACTGACATGTACCGTAAAACCTCGCGTAGAAGCCGCGGCTTGTACACGAGTCAGATCGGCGATGCGGCTTATAGGATCGGCCCAAAGTCTGGGTGCGGCTTCTACGCGAGTTAGGCTTCTACGCGAGGTTTTACGGTAGCTAAAGATCCCCTGATTGCAGGTGCGCGAAAATATGGTTGCGCGAAAATGCCTTCATGTGCTAGGTGCGCGAAAATTTAGCTGCGCGAAAATATCTACGTTTACAGTATATGCAAAACAAGAACGAATCCGTACAGGCCTCAGTCTGATGGTCAGGTAGAAAGGTTCAACAGAACCTTGATACAAGTCCTGAAGCCTCTGGTTAACAGTCAGATGGATGATTGGGACGAGCAATGCAAGTTTGTGGTACATGCTTATAACAGTACGGTGCATGCTTCCACCGGTTGTTCCCCCAATCTATTAGTGTTCGGAGAGGATAAACTGGGATAAACGCTGAAATACCCTGTCAGGTGATGTTCGTGGAAGCATTGAGGGATCAATTCAAGTCCGCATATGAGATGGTTCGATGTGAGCTAAGCAAATCTGCATCATGGCAAAAGGTGGGCTATGACGTAGGTTTGAAACTTAGGTCCTTTCGAGTGGGGGATGAAGTAGTTAGGCTACATGACCCCCTACAGCAGCTGAAATTGTCACCCAACTGGGATGGTCCATTTACTGTGGTTCGGATTGTTTCAGAATCTACAGTAGTGATCAAATCCATGTTGGGGCGCCTGTATAAATCCAATGTAGCTCGTCTACGTCGGTGGCATTGTGATGTTTCGGCGCATTCGAAGTCAGGGGAGCATTCGAAGTCAAGTGACACTGAGCGGAGAGCGACCACCCCGGAACGATGTGGTCCTGGTAGACCTAGGAAACTAGTTATACCCTCAGATGAAGGAAAATCAATGACCCCCTGGTATTGGTAAAGTGGAGAGGAGCCGGGGTAGGCCTAAAAAAAATTTGCCAATGAAAACAGTTCGAGCTTCTGGCAAGAAGAATAAAAAACATGTAAAAAAAAGTCTCGGCAAATGAAGGTCTGAAGGGGAGGAGGGCTGTCCAATTGACTACTGGACATCCTGTCGAATTTTCCCAGATGACCAGGTCTAAAGAACCCAAGGTAGGGTTAAGACGCAGTCCACGGTTTAACCAGGGGACTGCTGTGACCTAATTTGTATACACAACAAGAAGATTCGATCCCATGATGGTAGTACAGACCTAATTGCTGTCGAGTGATCAGAACTAGGGCAGGTGCTGGTTGTATGAATGTCCCCGAGGGTGGCAGACGGATCTATCCGGCGGGTATTCTTACGTTACCCGTAATGACATTTGCCTACACTCCTGAAGAATTCATAACTAGTGACACCCATGGTTCTGTGGAACTGACTCAATAAGGATTACACTCCGGTGAGCTACCCGTTTGATCAGTGGCGGGAAACGCGAGGGTCTCCCGCTGCATTATCCGTTAGAAAAGGGCTATCCGGTGAGGCGTGAACGCTGATTGGTTGACCTTTGCTCCCGCGGCGGGCGTGACGGCGCGAGACAAGAAGGGCAGCCGCCATATTGGAACAGCGCCAAGAAGACGCGTGGACGCTGCAGGGCAAAGGAGGAGGATAAAAGGGGTCTTGGTACCGACAAAAGTCTTCCGAACCACATCATAACACGTCCAAACCTGGTTAGTTCCTGCTCATAGTATCATTTGGACACGCGGAGCTTCGTTCTCCGCAACATCTTCGACTTAAACTTTGTTTTCGTAGAAAACATTCGACTTCGATGGAGGAGCAGTACACCCCCGGTGAGGGCCTCCAGTAGGACGCCCTGGATCTATCCGGGGACGTGGATGATGGCCAGTTCGACAGCGTGCAGGAATCGGATTATGAATCCGCCTCCGAATCAGCAGGGAGTACGGTCACAGTCCGAGTGGCGGGGATCGGCACCTATTCAACTGCTGAGCAGGATGCTGTGGCCATGCCACCTCCAGCGACAGTCAACATGGGGCCTGTGCCGTGGCGCAATACCCCAAAACGAGTGGCTTCGAAGGATATTGATAACTCCACATCCACGCGGCTCAACGCGGCAGGCGATCTGGAGGAGGACGACATGCCAGAACTGGAGGAGGTGAGTCAAAAGATGCCTATTCATCCAGTCTCTGACATGGAAATGGAGGATTACGTTCGTAAGTCGTTGGCTCAACAGCAGCTGATGGAGGTGCTGGAATGTGATCCGCCATTTGATACTTCGCTGCAGCTTCATCCCACACTCATGGCGATGGTGCTGGACAAACTGGAGGAACACGAGTTCTATCACCACGACGGGAAGTGGCTGGAGAGCTATGAGGGGGCCATTCGGGGTGCCTACAAGAACGAAATCTTCGGCCAAATTCTACTAAGGCGTGGTACGAACTTTAGAAACCTCCAGCGAGCCAAACTAGTGGAGGAACCGGTCCCCTCGAGCGATGGGAGCACTAAGAGTACGAAAGGGAAGAAAAAGAAACTCACCAAAACCAGAGGTAGTCGTAAAACTTCCCCTCCAGCTACCCCATCCACATCGGAAGTATCCGAACCTGCCCCAGCCCAGTTCGAGTGCTCTTCGAGTACTCTCCAGTCGGCCCCGACTACATTCGAAGAACCCACTACTACAACTGAGACTAATGAATCTCCATTCGAACCTCTTCCCAAGACTCCGGGACCTTTACCGGTCCCCTTCGACAAGCCTCCAGCCATTGTTGAGTTAACACCTATGGAAGTTACCTCCGATACTCCAGAGTTGGTTGAGCAGGAAGCTCGGTTCGCTCAGGTGGTGAGAGAGTCTGATGAACTCCGGGCAGCCAATGAACATTTGCGGCAAACCCTAGAAGCTATGCAAGCTACTCCTAGGGCTCCACTCACCCAAGCTCAATCCAGGAAGAACCCCAACCCGCAGCAGAAGGGACAATCCGTGTCTGATGTTTCGGATGTGGAGGAGGTACCATTCGAACTTCCTAAGAGCCAGCGACGTAAGGTGAAAAAGGCTGAAGCACGACAGCCCTGTGTCCCTCATGTCCTGCCTCCACAAACCACAGCGATAAACATGTCTCCAACTGTGAGGTTGGTTGATGTGGTCTCCGGTACGGCTTCCACCCCTTCGACGCCTCCTAGGGCACCAACTAAGACGCCTTCGACGCCACCAAGAACACCGTCCAAGACTCCTGTGCAGGTTCCTATACCTGCATCCCCATCCACGTCCTCGGAATCAGGACATTCAAATACCCCACCCGTGGTCGCTTCTCCCCCTTCGGCTGCTGAGGCAACCGCCTCAGTAGATGTCCCTAACTCTCGGGCAGAAGAAATGGTCTGGCGCAATGCTTCTGGGGGCTTCAAAATATTTAGGCCCGAGTGTATGGAGCATTGCAAACGGTCCAGGGACATGTACTCCTGCCCTAAGGCAATTGACTACGAGGGTTTGTCCGACGACGAAGAATGGATCAGGTCTAACACCAACTCACCTAGCACATTCGGATGGACGGAAAATTGGTTCTGTCGGCTTCAGGATCGAAAACAGTTCCCTGAGTCCTACTACAACCACGAGGGATGCCCCAAGATTCGATGGGCTATGGCCCGGTACAAAGCAGGGGTAAGGGAGGATTGTCCTTTCGATTCCTGTCGACATTATTACCAGCACGAGAACCGTCCCATGCCCACTCGTCTTCGATTCATGCGGCACCTGGTCGAGTGCCACATGCACCACCGGGCGCAGTACATCTGCGCTGACACCGGCAAGTCTGATAAGAAGTGTACGGGGCTGTGGACCTTCCGAAGGGGTCGGATGATCGAGCACCTAATACAATGTCATGGCCAAGCCATGATGTTAGCAAGAAAGAACGTGGGGGACCTCCATGCACAACTGGTGGCGGGCCTGGACAAAGTGAAGTTCGAGAACATCACCATCGAAACCCCACAGTTCGGGAAAGTACAGATCACCAGAAATTCGAAGCAGTCCGCTGTCTTCCAGCATACAGATCGAAGAGGTCGATTGGACTTAGGAAGCGCCTTGTATCAGGAGGTGTACGACTGGAGAGCTGCCAACCCCCTCACAGGGAAACGAAGTGAGATCAACAGGAGTCCGGCCACTTCCGAACCAGACAGTAAGAAAGTCAGGTCAGAAGCTTCGGCCCCGAGAGCTCCAACTGCAGCATGAGGGCGAGCGACGACGATTGAGCACCGGTCCCCACTCCAGGACCTACGTCCTGACTATGGTCCGGACTTTTCGGCCCCAAAAGGTTGTTCGCAACTACAAACCCTTCGTCCCCTGACTCCTGGTAACCTGGCTAGCAGGACCGAGTATCCTTCAATGGACCCTCCTGGTCCGGAAAGACAGACCGAGAGAGATCCGTACAAGAACCTCCCTTCGGGTAGCCCTGTAAAGGATGCCCTTCGTCAGCCGGACTCCCGAAACGTGGAGATGATGGACTCCGAGCACTTTGTCCTGCCTGGGAAGAGGGACATGGTGGTCACTGCCACCATCAACATCCCCCAGGTGATGGAAAATGCAAGTTCGGAGGTTCACAGCTCTCGAAGACGGTTGGGCGTAAAACCCCTGCCACTACTTCGAGTTCGAAATCCGTTAAAACTGAGCCTGTTGTGGACCCAGTTCCGGTGACCACTTCGAACCCGGTCACCACCACACCAACTACGACTGCTAGAGGGGTGACAGCAGCAACTGTCGCTGCCTCAGTGATTACCACCACTACCACCACAGCCACGGTGCCTTTCAGGCCCATCGTGCGTGAAGAACCAGCAGTCAGTCCGGAAAGGTGGTATGAGTTAATGGTGAGTGGTGAAAACCTTCGTCCGAGTGTACGAATCCCAAGGGACTACTTCGAGCCTGTGAAGGCCCCTGATGCAGTAGTGCATAAGGACCTGTATGAACGATGGTTGCATGAGCACCAAGCCGCCATGCAGCAGTATGCCGCCTGGGTGGGGAGGGCTGAACTTACCAAGAGACTTGAACATACGAAGAAAGAACTCACGACGGCCCGGGCCTTTCAAAAGGCCGCGGAAGACACTTTGGAAGATCAGGCCAAAACCATGAAGGCACTGAACGTCAAGTTCATCCGGGTGTTTGGAATCGGACTCACTCAGTGGAGTGGATCTCTTGAAGAACTCAAAGATATTGTGAAGGACTTGTGAAGTGATTCGTATGTTCGTGTATTCAGTTGCGTTTCATGACTTGTGTATATGATGTTTCGATGATATCTTAATAATCCGTTGTGTTCGTAATTACAAAACGTCCATGATTGGAATCATGATTCGAAAAGCATAAACCGGGTGTGAGATGCATAATTGATACTTATTGTCGTTGAAGAAATGTCTTCGTTGTCTATAAAAAAAAAATTTAAAAAGTGTGTTTGTACTTTGAAAGGTATAAGTTATACTGTCTACTATGATTCGAACCAACACCTGTAAATAATGTTCGATACCTACCTTTATCTCCAAATTTTTGGATATAACAATTGGTATTCGGATTTCGAGAGTATATCTGTTTTTATGATAGAGTCGTATATAGTTTACCTCATGTCGAGGCATATTATACAACATTCCTTGGTTATAAGAGTTTACTTCACACTTATGTTGGTTTCATGTATTCTGTAATTCCAATAGGTCACATAATTACCTCTCCAGGGACGGTTTGCCCATATAAATATTTTCGAACCACTACTTCTGTGCCATTCCGTCCTAAAAAGTCACGTGCATTTCTTACCTACCTTAAAATAAATAATGATTGATAATCAATATTGTATTTCAACAAAACCATAAGGAGCTGTGATCTCGGTAGTTAGGAAGAGTGTAGGACATATATATTCACATATTCATATCTTTATTAAAGATGGATACTCACGTATCAATCTTGTCGTTATGATGTTGGATCTATAAGATCCCTGTTATGTACATAGAGATGTAAATGTTGTCTGGTGTAACAGGTCAAGCAAAATCCAGTTGTACTTTCCACGTGTTCGTACGGAACATAATTCGAACCTTCGAATTTACGCAAGTAATGTCATTATGTACACTGATATTATTCTCCTATGTTCGAGTCGTATATTATATCAGATGTATTCTACCCTTGTTATAATCTGGTGGGGGTGATGTAGGGGCACGAATAATACGTGTACATATAGGTCCGTGGAGTCAGAGCGGGAAGTGCCTCCATCAGACACTAGGTGGCAACACCTACGCCATGTCCTTTCGGTTATCCGGGAGCGGAGCCAGGCAGGGCACTCCAGACAGCGCTACGGAGGAGTGCCACGTCGACACTGCTTGGTCCGCGCTCAGGGTATATAAGAGGCCGAGGTTGGCTACCTCAGGGAGTTCGTCCCAGGACGAGCTCTGACCCACACCTTTCGATACCTTCGTTACCACTTCGATCGGGGCACCTACACCCCTCCCACACTCTGGCTCCTGCACCAGTCATGCTGGCTCAGGACCAGATCATCCAGCGTTGCTGACTTCGAACTATCGATAGAACACTGTACATCTTCGAATGGTTAAACCAAGTGAACCGAGCAAAAACCTTTGTGTTACTTTAAGGCTGTGATCGAATAAACCTGTTGCATTCAAACCAAATTTGGAACCTGTGTTTGCGTGATACTTATACGAAACCCCTACACCATTACCCTAGTAGCAAGCCCGCACGGGGCCAATTTGGTTTTAGCTCGGATTAGCTGTTTGAAGTCGGGCAAAACTGAGCTGGGTTTCATGTTGGGCAGATGGCTGGGCTGAAGTGTGGCCCCGATCGGGCTGCCCATTTTGGGCTCAGATCAGTTTCAAAGCGGGCTGCCCGATTTGGGCTCAGATCAGTTTCAAAGAGGGCTACCCGCTTTGGGTTCATGTTGGCCAGATGACAGGAAACCCGTCCAAAACCCGTTCTGAGCCCAATTCGGGCAGCCCACTTGGGGCCACACCAAAACCCAGTGCCCTAAACCAACGGGCGCCCGTCGGTTAGCCCACTCCGGGCCGATGAGGGCTGAGGTTGGGTTTGGACAGGGCAACTGGTCTAATAGTTCTGATGATTGACACCAGATCTCACTACTATACAATATCTAGAGTTTTCCAACAAAGCCAGATGAAACTGACATTATATAATAATACAATAAAATGTTAAAGTGATGTAGAATAGGAAACAATAAATAGATGTTCTCACAGTTTGGAAATAAGATAGAATGTATATTTGAATGATGAAAAGGAGGTTCTCTAAGCGGCTATCCAGTGTAAACACTATTTCTGTGGCATTACAATCTTAATACAAGACTCATGTGCCCCATGTAGGTATGAACTATGACTTTGAAGGCCAATGTGCACCATAGACACTTGTCTATGCTGCATGTGGCTCAAACCTGATGATGATAGGCCTGCTTGATACTTCCATTATTGGGTAGGAAGAGTATGATTATGCCTTGGGTTGATTAGCAGGACCTAGGATATCTGGTTCAACAAATACAAGAAATCATTGGAGAATGATTGAATAGATTCTAAAAACCCATAATTATCCGATCTTAGCCCGCTTTCAACCCGTCCAAAAACCGATCTAAGCCCGCTTTCAACCCGTCCAAAAACCGATCTGAACCCACTTTCAGCCCGTCCAAAAACCAATCTGAGCCCAAAGTGGGAAGCCCGTTCAAAAACTGATCTGAGCCCAAAGTGGGCTTCCCGTCCAAAACCCGATCTGCGCCCAACATGGGAAGCCCGCACGGGGCCAGACCAAAGCCCAGTGCCCTAAACCGACGGGAGCCCGTCGGTTAGCCCACTCCGGGCCAGACTTGCAAACACAGTCTGGCCCCGTCCGGGGCCACAGTGTGTTTGCTACTAGGGTACATGCTTTGCCTGTGGGCAACAGGGGCACAAATATGTTGACTGTAAAAACAAGGAGAGATGGTCCCGTTGGTGTCAGAACTGTAAGACACACACACATGACACTGAGTACTGCCACAAGAAGAAGGACTCTGTGAGAATGGTTAATGACACTGACAAACGGGACACACACTCTTTTGTGTTTCGAGTGAATATGGATATTTCTAGTGACCAAGACAAAGCACATGGTTTGCTGGTGGACTGTGGTGCAACTACGCACATTATCAACGACAAGTCCAAGTTTGTGAATTTTGATAAAAACTTTGACCCGGATAGACACTTCATAGAGTTGGCCGATGGTAGCCGGACGAACGGTGTTGTTTTGGGAAGGGGAACCGCAAGTGTTTCATTAAATGATGCAAACTCTATTAAACAAGATGTATTGCTTGAAAATGCCCTGTATGTGCCATCCTACCGACAAAATATTTTTTCAGTGCAAGCTGCAGCAGAAAAGGGGGCCTCAGTAAGTTTTAATGCGAGTTCTGCCGAGTTGATAGCCCCAAATGGTATCTCATTTGACATTGAAAAAGACGGTCGGTTGTATTTCTTGGACAATATAGTGTCATCCGAAAATGAGAAATCTAGTACTCCAAAGGTTCAATCCCACACAGTGGAAGAGTGGCATAGAGTTTTGGGTCACTGTAACATTCGAGATGTTGTGAAATTGGAATCTGTTGTAAAAGGGATGAAGATCACAGATAAAGGAAAAGAAAATTTCAATTGTGAAACATGTATTAAGAGTAAAATGACACAATCTAGGAACAGGGAGGCAGACAAGAGAGCCACAGCCCGACTAGAAGTCATGTATTGTGACCTTGCAGGTCCTGTAACCCCTGCAGCAAAGGAAGGTTTCAAATAGACACTGTCATTTATTGATGATTATACTCGTTTAAATATGGTGTATTTCTTGAAAGAAAAGTCAGATACCACAAAGGCAACAGAAAAATTCTTGTCAGATGTATCTCCCTATGGGAAGGTAAAGTGTGTTCGTTCCGATAATGGTGGGGAATTTATCTCTGCGGAATTTGAAAACATATTGATTAGGAATCAGATTAAGCATGAGAAAACTGCCCCATATTCTCCACACCAAAATGGCACTGTGGAGAGATCTTGGCGTACATTGTTTGAAATGGCAAGGTGTCTGATTTCTGAGAGTGAGCTGCCAAAGAAGATGTGGACTTATGCTGTTATGTGTAGTGTATACACCAGAAACAGATGTTACAATGAAAGACTCAAGATGACACCATTCGAAGCACTCACTGGTCAAAGACCAAACTTGAGCGGTATGCATATATTTGGTACTGTGTGTTATGCTTATGTGCAGGAGAAGAAGAAGCTGGATGACCGCAGTGAGAAAGGTATTTTTGTGGGTTATGACAAGAACAGTCCAGCATACCTTGTATATATCCCGGAGCGTCGGTGTGTACGACGAGTGAGATGTGTGAAGTTCACAGACAGATTTGATGAGTTCAATCAAATATCTGGTCCCTTGTGTGAAGATGATGATGAGGATGATTATTATGTCAACATGCCTGAACCAGTCATTGTTGTTGATCAAAATGTACAGGAGCCTATTGTTGATGTTGAACATGAAAATGTGGTTGACCCAGTTGTTGAAGGTCAGGTTGATGTAAGGCCGGAAAATGTCCCAGTTGTCGAAGACCCAGTTGTTGGAGGTCAGGTAAATGCCAGAAGGTATCCGAGGCGAAACCATAACCAACCCAAACATCTTGATGTTTATGTAACAGATGATGTAAAGGCCACTGTTCATTATTGCTACACAACTGTCTTTTATTTGAACAACCAAGCTAAAAGGTCATCAAAGTTGAAGCCACATCACTATAAGAGACAATTTGTAAGACCAAAACCATACACTTCAACCATACACTTCAACTCGAGTATGTCCCAGCAGATAATGTTGCCGATGCCTTCACAAAGCCGATTACAAAGCCCAGGCTTGGTAAATTCCTCCATGCATTAATGGGTACATAAAATGTAACTACCATGTCTATATCATAAGTTGTATATCATAAGTTGGTTGATGTATAAGTTGATGTGTAAATCACTATTGATGTATCTATCATAAGTTCAAGTCGGGGTGTTGAGGTTAAGCTTATGACGATCCTCTCGACCATATAAGCGTGGCAAAATGATGCAGGGGCGCCCCCTATGTGTACCAGAAGGAACTTCCCCGGGATCGTGCCACAGGTCCACATGCATTTCTGGCATCACCTGCTCTCAAGCCTCAACCGCCGGGCAGGGCCCGCTGGGGTGAATGCTTAGCTTAGCAAAGTTTTACAATAGCCCATTGCCGGGGCAATGCCCCGGTCCCTGCACTCTAATACCTGGACAACACCATCCGTGTTATGGGTTTTTAAATATACACCCTTAACACCGACTTTTGAGTGAAAAATACCCCCATATTAGGATAAAACGCTGACTTTTTGGCTCCTAAAAACACCCCCTTTTTGAAAACACTGACTTTTTTCAGTCTTATTTAGCCTATAAAAGGGGGTGTTCCCTGATGGAGAAATAGAACACAGCCTTTCATCTCTCCATCAGGAAACACTCCCATTTTGTGTTAAGCTAATGAAAATGTTGTCGAGATTACCACATAAATATGTGTTAGGAGGCTTTACATGGAAAAAGAGGGGTCTGAATTTTGGCCCCTTTTCTTATTTTCAAGGAGGTGATCTATAATCTACCCCCCTTTTCTTTTTTTCTCTGAGTTTTGGCTGAAAAAGACCCCCTATTTATGAATTTCACGGACGTGCAGACTGGGTTAAAAAGCACCCCTTTCTCGGCGTTTTCGTAACATGGATGGTGTACATTTCCCTCCCAAGTGCAGGGACCGGGGGCAATGCCAATGGCAAGCCGTACCGGTACGTAAGTGTAATATTGGGTTCACACCTTCCTAGACATGTCGAGTATTAAACCTACCATGACGACGTGTGATTTTGTGGTCACGCCTACTCACCATCCTTTCAACTTTCAGTGCTGAGTGAGTCGCTTCGTGTCAGATTCATGTCAATTGTCATAAGTGATAAGTAGTATTCATTTCAAGACAGAAAGACATTTGACTCAGACACTAAAAGTAGGACGGCCTGTCTAATCAAGAAGGTGGTCTCATACCTCCTTGGTCTAATTCAGCCCGAAGCACATTGTTTATTATTACGTTTTGTCCGCGTTTTGTGTACGCACTGCGGCAGTGTCCCGGCAGTGTCCCTCAACGACGTAGGTTCTTGGACCGGGTACCGTAAACGACGCGGGAAAATACCATCGGGCACCTGCTAGTCAGTTAATAATAATAATAATATCTTTTATTGACAACTGAAAATGGAAGTCATTTCTGACTTATGTGTCATACATAAAGGTTATATAAACTAAATCTACAAACTATGCTACAATACAAGACAAAATGGAAATACACTAGGCTACTACACAATACTTCACAAATGTAATCGACTAGAAAACACATATGTACAGATGTACAGAGACATGGATACATGGCATACATACCCAGTTGGGTCACGGTTTTGCATTACAGGTTAAACTTTCAAACATTATTGACCTACAAACACATTAACCCCAAACTCAAACTTGTTGTCGTTGTTTGAAGGCCATATATACATATTTTCCCAGTGCATTAACAACAATATGCTCTGGTGTTTTCATAACCTTCTCAAATTTATCAGTGTCAGATGTGTTAGCGTAGTTCGGTATAATACTTTTGACAACATTTTCGAATACCTCTCTGTATTCATTATGAAAAGTACACTTTGTCAGAAAATGTACTTCATCATCCACAGCTCCACTCTGGCAGTAGAGACAAATCCTTTCACCAGCAGGTTTAGGTGGCCTGCAATGCCGACCAGTCTCTATTCCCAGATTGTGCGAACTTAACCTAAATTGTGCTAGGGCATACCTGTATTTACAGTTATTTAAATTAAAGAGATAGTGTTCTAATCTGAATTCTGTTTTAAATGTCCGATATGTTCTGAGTTTCTTACCCTCACCTGCTTCATTAATTTCACCCATAATACTAGTCCTGTATTTCCCATAGATAGCTTCAGTCAGAGCCCCAATTGGAATTGGGCTAGCACCAGTTCTTTGAGTATCCCATAGATTATTGTATGTATCACCCAGCCTGTCAAGAAGGTGTCTAACGTTACTGCACCAGTTAATCTGGTCCTCTTCATCTAACTTGTGCAAGCTTAAGTAGCATTTCTTGAGAACATTGGAGATTGGGAGATTGGAGATTCTTTTCCAGTATTTTATAGTTTGTACTTCCCAGAAGGCCCTTAGGGGAACTCTACCTGTATCTGCATAAACTGCTGCAGAGGTTGTTTGTTTTCGTACCCCAAGCATCGATTTTAAATATCTCAGCTGTCTTATTTCAAGTTTATCAACTTCTCTCCCTCTGTTTAGACCCCAAATTTCACAACCATGATCGATGCATGGCCTCACTTGACTATCAAATAGCTTTAGAGCAGTTCGGGGCTTCGGTCGACCAATGTGCTCAGAACAGTTGGAATATACTTCATGTACAGCTTTCCTCCCCTTATCGGCAAGTTCTTGATAGACCTTATGAAAAATATCTTTATGGTCAGATTGTAATGTGAAGCCTAGATACGTGTATGTTGTGACCTTAGCCAAGGGCTCCTTGCCATACTTAAATAGGCAAGACTTTGAATTTTTCTTTTCGTGAAACACCATAATATTTGATTTAGACAAATTTACAATTAAATGCCACTTTCTACAGTATTGAAATAAATTATTGATTTGGGTTTGTAGTCCCTCAGGAGTGGTAGAGAATAAAACAAGGTCATCAGCATATAACAGATATGCAACCTTTGTACCATTTATATCAATCCCTAGCTCAGGGACCAGGTATTCACTAATGTCAGACAGATAGCTATTAAACAGTTTAGGACTAAGAACTCCACCTTGTAAGACACCATATAAACTGTCAATACCATCACTTAAGATTGAATTTACACGTACTCGAGATTGTGATTTTTCAAACAAATCCATTAGAACCTTGAGAGATTTCCCCTTTACCTTACTACATATCAGCTTGTAAAATAGTGCCTTTCTGTTGATAAAGTCAAAGGCCTTTGTAAAGTCAATAAAACAACAGTAAAGTGACTTATGATTTGCTTGCGCTATCTTTATAGCAGAGTATAGAATAAACAGGTTGTCTGAGGTCCTTCCATTCTCTATAAACCCATTTTGGAGTGGATCATTCATGTCTAGCATCTCATTACTAAATTTAAGCCTGTTGTTTAGAACAATTTCAAAAAGTTTACAAGTGCTGTTCATTATTGTTATCTTTCTGTAGTTTTCAGGGTTATCTCGATCACCTTTTTTGTGTAATGGGCTTATTATACCCTCAGCCCAACGTTCAGGAAAGTTACCAGACATAAGTATACAATTAAAAACCACATGAAGAACATCCACCAGGTCTTCCCCACCATATTTCAGAAATTCAGAGGGAACTCCATCCGTTCCCGTTGCCTTGTTTGTTTTCATTAACTTAAGAGCATATTGAATCTCATCCTGTGTAAAGGGAGAGTCTAAGAGAGATTGCACAGTATTTTCAATCATGTCAGAATTGTAACCAAAACTGAATTGTTGTACTGTTTGCTCCAACTGTGCCATGCCTTCATAATCGAAGTAGTCAATATGTGGAGGAGTTTGCTGTTTCTGGAAACAATTGACAAATACAGCAAGGGGAATGTCATTAGAGCTAGATTTCCTTTTATATTTTCCCCATGTTTTCCAGAACTTGGCATGGTTATTGGTTTCTAGCATTTTATCTAATTCTTGACCGTCTTTTTGTTTTGCGTTTCTCTTAACCTTTTGTATTACTCTCTTGTAGTTGCTTTTAAGTATCCTATACCTTACCTTATTTTCTTCAGAGTGTAGTTCATTTGACTTACTGAACTCGTTTGCAATTTTCTTAGCTGTGCGGCATTCATCATTATACCAGTTATTACATGGGAATTCAGATGTGGCTTTTCTGGGTGAGCGTTTTTCAACAGGAATAGCAACATCAAGCAACTTATAATATACCATGGCTATTTTTTCTATATCAACATTGTCATTTGCCGCAAGTGCGACAATAGAATTCTTTAGATTTATGCATTCATTACTACTTATACCATCTCTATATATTTCTTTCTTTGTTGAGTCCCACTTATAAGTCATATGTTTATCATCTTTAGTTCTATTAGCACCAAATCTTTGAGCAACTCCTTTTACACAGAATGTCACAGGAGAATGATCTGAATCTGGGAGAAGGTTAAGAATTTCCATCCTTTCCATAATCATAACAGAGTTAACCTTACATAAAATATAATCCACTACACTATGACCATTTGCGGTATGACATGTAAAGGCACTAGTATTTGTAGTATCACCAAACCTACCATTTAGTATTAACATTTCTGTATCTTTACATAACTGAATCAGTTCTTTTCCATTATTATTAAGGACACAGTCATTTGATATTCTATGCTCAGGTAATACATTATTACATGAGTCATATGTTTCATCACTTAATTCATGAATGGACGCAGTTCTGGCATTGAAATCACCACATAAGACTAGATCAACATTTTGCAGTTCAGGAGCACCAAGTTGTTCTGATATAATATCAAAATAATTGTCATTTTCAGCTAGGTAGGACGAACCTTCCGGTGGGATATAGATAGCACCTACCACCAAGTCCCTCTCTAGTCCAAAAAATTTAGAGTCCAGTCGGATCCAAACAAGGAAATCACATTTATTATCAATCTTAACACCCTTTTCTATGTATTTTGATATAAGAATTCCAATACCTCCAGAGTGCCTTTTAGCATTTGGGTGTTTCTGTGAGCGTGTAACCTGAGTGTATTTATAATTCGAGGTATTTGGGTTATAGTCAGGACTCTTCCAGATCTCACTAAGAATTACTATATCCTGACTAGAGATCAGTTTTTGTATGTGCGGTAGTGATAGCTTGTCACCGAGTCCATGAATATTCCAATAACAGAATTTTATAGTTTTTATTGTTTTCCTGTTGATTTGTTGTTCAACGGAGTATGTATGCCCCTCCCCCTATGGATGATTAGGGTAAGCCAGCTTAGCCAGCCTGGTGCAAATACCTTCTTTTATGCGCAAACTAAGGTGAAGTGGGTCCCTTAAGTTGAACCCGCTGTTGTCCATGAGGCACATCTTGAAGTTGTTGGCCAGTTTGTGTTTTAGATAGGCTTCAAGGTTTTGCTTTAAGGTATTCTTGCCGTTGTTGCTATATGTTGGTAGGCCGGAGAGTATTATGTGAGAATTTGGAAATGCTTTCTCCAGGCACTCTACCAGATTGTCAGCGCTTAGGTATAGCTTCGAGATGGGGGTGTTTATGTGAACATCAATATCCATAGCTTGCACCACTATGTAGTCAGGTTTACACTTCATTTTGGTGGCAGCCTCGGCGATTACACCCATGGATGCCCCTGGCATCACAATGCTAGTGGCATTAATATTTTTCCAACGCAGAATGCGGGCCATATCTCGTGAGTTACTGTTCCCAATGATCAGGTAGGATGGGCGGGACGTTGCTGTCGTGTTGGCCTTGGGGCCAGTAGTTGGCGCCGCAGCAGGGGGACGCGCATTACATCTCGGGCACCAGCGCGATCACTCTTCAAGCTGATACTCGCCCTTCTTTATCCCATACACCGTGAGTAAATAACCGCTTGGAGAGTGCAGCGCCGTCCGGTGTTTTGAAAATGGCAGCGGGAAAGACGGATGGCTCTACAACGGCGGAGACCGACACTGAAGACGAAATATCACCGAGAGATGCACACGATTTAATACCTCTCCGTACACCCAGAAGGGAAGCAGAGTCATGTCCGCCCAAGCCGAGTTTCAGAGTGTTCGACGCCGTTTTGGTGTTGATATCACTGGTAACCTACCTCACCGACACCCTCACAGGTGCGTGCACTGCCACTGGTGCTATGCGGCAGTAGAGTAGTACTAGTAGAGTAGGCCTATGGCTATGCCTAGCCCTAGACTAGAGTAGCTAGACAGTAGAATAGACACAGTTGTCACTAGTTTTGGCAGTTTTATTTTGATTGGATTGAAGCACGTTACAATTGCCCTCATGGATCCAAATATTGCCTTTTATGAACTTTTGACACCTTATTAAGAGTGTTACGGGGGGGGGGGGGGGGTGCAAAGCATCTTGACATATTAAAGTTAAACTACAAATAAAAGTTATTTGCCTTATCAAAAGGCATTATGACGTGAGATCGCCCTAAATAGCACAACAGGTCTTTCTACAATTTTGTAGCAGTGCCCACCTTTTAACAATTTTCAGAAGAGGGGTGGTGCCTGGTGGTAGAGAGGGGGGGGGGGGGGGCACCCACGAATTTTCTCCAGTCAACACCAATGCAGTGGCAATGGTACTGAGTCTGAGAAGGTAAGGCATGTCAGGATATCCAAATATTTTTAGAGAATATAAAGGTAAACTCTGACTGACTTTGCTATACTAGTATAGGCTTCAGAAATCTTGGGAGGGGGGGGGGGGGGCTGGTATGTAAACATATGCCATATGGTGCATATAATAAGAGATCCACCTACCTTTGTTGCCACCAGTCAAGGGTAAATCTACCCCCTCCTCCTGACCTGTATCGCATTCCATATCCCCTTAGTGACAGGAGAATCATTTGTCAATTGGGTGGGGGGCAATTCTGTAGTATATCAGGAAGGTGAGGAAGATCTCGCCAAAGTAGGGTAATAGTATGTTCACCCAAGCTACCACAGAGGGGGAGGGTCTAGAAAATATGAGAAGTTAAATGGTGTCTGCCCCTCCCCCCCCCCCCATGCTGACCATTTCGGAAAATCTAAAATTGCAAATTCTTCACTGATATTAGCCGTTCCCCTATGAATTCCATTTCCTTGCTTTCCCTCCTTTCCTTGTGTTTTCTATTTTTTCCCACTTTTTATCAAACATGACTAGACTAGATCTAGAGTCAAAAATTATTTGAAGCGTTATTGATCTTTTTTTAAGTCAAAATTATAAATTATACATTGACTGGACCACGAAGACTCTTCCGAAGAGGTCATTATTTAACAACATGGGGGAAGGTTGATGGATTTTAGCGCAAATGCGCAATCATTTTTCCAATCTGCCCGAGAGGCGCGTCAATATTTTTCTGCCCCCCCCACCATCATTTTTCCATTCGCCCCCCTCCCGCCACAAGAGAGACGCGTGCCCCTTTGAACTATAGTAATAAGTAACACACCAACATTTTTCTGCCCCCCCCCCCCCCACCCTCTAAAGTGGTATTTCTGGTACATTGTATTACCAAAATGGGGGGGGGGGGGATTTGAAAAGGTGCTGTCTCTATACGACATGTTGTGCACATACTATTTTAACGAAACCCCTAAGGGCCTATGTTTTCTCTAGATACGGTAACTATCTTCTTTTTCCCCCTCTAGATATCTTGGTAACAGTCCAGTATTTTCAAAGTGGCCACAGGACATGGGCAGCGCTGACTATTGGATTCGTTTTGTTGCCATCTTTCGTCACACAATGCTTCAGTTTGCGGTGGTACCAGGCCGATGGCAAGCTGAAAGGGGCTCGCATGTGGCTGATTCACATCTTCCACCTTCAACCTTTGGAAAGGTCAGTATTACCATAGACATGGGCACGAGCCCCCTTATACCTAGTTGCCATTTCATGCCATGCCTCAGCCCATTCCGGGGTGGATTGTACGAGGATCACAAGGATTTTCTCTCTTTCAAACTCGATTTTCTCAGCTACTTTACAGGTTTGAAAGAAAAGGAAGGTATTTATCAATAGAGCATGGTCATTTGCACTTATAAACACTTTCCATTTCTTTCAAATCTGTAAAATAACCAAGAAAATCGAGATAGAAATAGACTTCACAAAGAAAGACAAACCGTGGGATCCTTGTCCAAGGAGCTGCGAGATTGCGATAGTTGGTACGAGAATTGCAACCGTAAAAGGGTCTATACATCTAACAACTCCTGTGTAAGCTGTACCCTAACGTTGTCCTGCTCCTATAAGCCGCATTGGCGATCTGACATGTGTATTAGCCGCGGCCTATACGCAAGGTTTACTTCAAACTTGATATATTTCTATTACCAAAGTGAAACAGGTTGTAAATTGTCGCTTGTCAGGTACATTGGGGTACTTATGGCTGGGATGGATGCTCGGACGAGTGGGGAATACGAGAAGGCCCAGGTCTACTATTACCAACAAAATGACGTCTCCATGCTGCGACTGTTTGAGGCCTTTCTAGAGTCAGCTCCACAAATCACGCTCCAACTCTACATCATGGTCGCCACAAATGATTCAAGTTGGTTAACAGGTAGGTCTATGGGTTCTCTCTACATGGATCTGTTTGACTCCTTTTAAACAATCGTCAACCAACTATTCAGTCACAATTACGCGTTAGAATTTTCCTCTATTAACTTACTGATACAAATTTACTTGGCAGATTTACTCCCACACATCTAAGCAGTTTTATTTCCTCTCCCTAACCACTCTAAAAATTAAATATCTCGTTTTTGGTTTTGATGCTTTAACTTTACCATTTCTATTAAAAAAAAAACACCTCCATATGAGAGTTCTCATTATCTAACCCATGCGTTACTGCTTTACATCTCACCAGCGGTCTCTGCGGGTATTTCGCTTGTTTCTGTCGGGTGGGCGGTGTCTATCTACAACCACGCGCTGCGACAAGCCCATCGGGAGGACTACCGCCTGCAGTGGCCGAGTCTGCTGCTCCACACCGTGTGGCACATCGGGGTCATCGCAGCCAGAGTCTGTGCACTTGTAGCATTTGCTTCCCTTTACAAAGCCTGGGTTTTCCTCTTTATAGGTAACATTTTTGTTTAATATTTTGATAAGGACTTTTATGCTGTATGGTATTTCCGTTTACATTAACCAAAATATATGTCGCTAAATCATTTACAAAACATTACGTTGACGAGTCATTTCTGCCATTTTATTTCAAACAAATTTGCTTGCTAACGCTCTCTCTTAGATTTACTTTAAAAAAAGAAAAATTGGCCAAACGTTTATAATGTACTGGATGTATGGGTGACCTATACCCCAGAATTACTGTTAAGTGTTTCCCGGCCATGTTCCATATTATATTATTTGTTTCCACCACTAGGCATACACTGGGTGCTGATGACGGGATGGGTGGTGCTGCAGCGCACCGACTTCTGTCCAACCCAACCCGAGGAGCGCCTCTTCAACGCAGTCGTCGGAGTCATCTACGTTTTCTGCTTCTTCAGCCTTAAGGAGGGCCAGACAAGATGGCGCCTGCTCTTTTTCTACACCGTATTCTTTGTGGAGAATGTGATCCTCGTCGCAGTCTGGTATCCGTTCCGGCAAGAGGACGGATGGACGACAAATGCCCTTGTAGCTGTTGTCTTCGGTTCATTGTTTCTGGGTAAGGAAACCTGAATTTAATCAGCCTTAGTTCGTTTAGTGTGTGGTATATGGAAGATTTACCAGGTGTTTGAGTGTGACATTAGAGTAGATTACTAGGCTAAAACAAATATATTAAAATCTTTGCATACTAATCCTAATACTGCCCAAGATATGGTTCATACGGTTTCCTGGCAGATCTTAACTTGATATAACCAAGTCATTTACTGATAGTGTGCCGGTATAGGTTCACTATGGAACATATACATGGTCAGGACACCCTTCATTCTTGGTACCTCTCCCATTTATGTTAGTGAGTATTGGTGTGGATTAGTCCGTTTCAGTGCATGCTATCATCACTATATCAGTCTACTCACCACATTGTAAAATCATCAAATAAATTGTACAACCTTGGAAACCAGTCGCAATAGCCATGATTACGATTTATCTCAGTATATTGTCCAGATATAGACACTAGCCGATGAATGGTAGACATTTCCCTTCTCATTCTTGTACCATCCTTTCTATTAGTTGTTAGTTTTCCTTTCATTTGGCTGGTTTTCAGTTATCTTGGCCGCTATTTTTGGTTCCCTTTTGACTGGTGAGTTTTGCTTTGCTTAAGTAATCAGGGCAGAAAGTGAACTACGTTAGATGGGCTTTCGTTTGATACATGTAGTGAGCATTGTGTAATGCATGCATTCCATGTTGAATTTATGAATTGACTTTGATCTGAAATCTCAGATTGTGCCTCATTATTATACTACTACTGAAAGTTTTGTTCAAAAATGTATCCTAATACTCGCAATTCTTTTCACATACGTATACTATGTTTACTGCCAACTCGGTCTGTGAAAGAAATACATTAAGGCATGTGGATGAACAGTAAATAAGAATAAATAATCTAAGGTTCATGCTATAGACTACAGAGACTAATGTTTTCTATTGACAATCCTTAGGCATTGGCTGTATGATGGTGTACTATCGGTTCTGCCACCCAAGTGGACCCATTTTCTGTTGCCCACCAGCGGCTGAAGAACATTCTCCCACCCTGCCACGAAAAGCTTCTGGAATTTACCAAATACAGGTAAGGTTGATAAATACATACAATGTAAATTAAACATTCCCAGCAAGTTAGCGGGAACCTGCTGCACAGAATTTTATCATTATTGCCATTCTTTAAAGTTTTCTATGAAGGTGACATCGTAAATGAACTGATAGGACATAGTTTGAGCTCATGTATATAGAGGATAAGTCTAAAATTTATTCTTTAATACATGTAGTGTATTGGGAGTAGACCTCGCCCCTTCTAACGTACGTGTATCCCTCCAGGTTGACTTGCTGCCCCGTACAAGCACCGCACTTCTGTCCCGCGCTGCACATCTCAAGCCGCAGACATCACTAGCCATGGCGGCCCCGCCCGTGGTCTACAAAGAAGTGCACACCCCGTCCCAGCTCACCCCGATCAGACAGGAGCCGGGGTGTCGGCGGGTAATAAACTACAACGAGACCCTGGAGGTATCCGACACCAGTATGTTCCGACACTACAGCATCGAGGCCAGTCAGTGCATGGTTGAGTCGCGCTGTGCCACACTCATGGGAGACGGTATCGACCTGACGCAGGCCGCTCTGGACGATGAGGATGATTATGAAGGTGGTTATCAGGAGGAGCTGGGACCAGCCTACAGCTTCTCCTTCATAGATAACCAGTCCCAGGCTAGCTCCACAGAGGACAGTGGTTGGGGCAGTAATGGCGAAAGGAAGTTAGCGCATTCTGCTGGGCAGGACAGTAGTGGCAGTACCAGCCCGCAGGTTGTCAACTTCTCTGGGGCTGATTCCAGTGGACACTCTTCCTCCGGGCATGGGAGTGCGCTCAGTGGGAACTCCTCCGGGCAGAGCAGCGGTCATCAGAGCGGTCCGGACCCGGTCACACCGCGCCTACCCCACAACAGGTTGCTGTCCGTGCTGCCTGACTTCAGTCCTATATCTGACGAACGAAAGCCGGGAACCATCGCTGGTTGCTCCAAGTTCCCGACCAACTGGCCCCACATGGCAGCACTGGCCAGCACCCCTCATGGGGGACTGCGGCCACGCATGGGCAGCTTGTTCAGGAAGAAGTCTCGGGATGGAAGTGCATCAAATACAGATACAGGCAGTAAAAGGAGTCTGCATGCACCACTCGCGAGCCCCGAGGTGTCGCTGACTGAAAGTATGTGTAACCTGGATGATGCCTCCTACTATGACGATCCATTCACTGATGTCTGTGAGGGGCAATCACTTAACCAGAGTAGCTATGACAATGTGCCAAGTTCACCCAAGGACACATCACTAGGTGTCTACTTGGACAATGTATCCGGAGTGACTTATCTTAGTCAAGGTGCTACATGTATAAACCAATCTGGATTAAGTACGGACCAAAGGCCAGCACTCAGTGTAGGCCCTAGTCAGACAACCCCATGTTTAGTCTGAGGTGTAAATGCCATGTATAATAAGTGTACATCCACGACCAAGGCCAGCATTCACTATAGGCCCTAGTCAGACGACCTCATGTCTAGTCTGAGTTGTAAATATAATGTATTAAATGTACATCCATAGTCATACATCACCGCAAATGATGCTCCATTTTATGTAATTATTATAACGAAATATTTCTATTGCAATTTTATGGAATCTATACTTATACATTGTAAGTATAATCGACAATGCATACTGTTAAATATGTTTCTGTGTGATACATGTCTCTGACTGAAATATCCAATGTAACCCCTTTGTTCTGATGCACCTTGTCTATAATATGTAAAATGAGCGATTGTTCACTTTATCAATCTCTTTTTAGAGACGTAATACGATTCATAATCCCTGCCATAATCTTATATTTCTCATGAAATATATATGTTACAGAATGTTTTTATATGATTATTACTGATAATGCGATTTCAGCTTGTTAGTTATTGATTTGGGCTAGATGGAGTAGAGGAGCCAGGACAAAAAAGTGCAGCTCCTTGATTAGACATGTAGCTTAGGTAGCGACAGGCGCAACAGTGTAACTTAGTATTAAAACACATGCACAAGTAGCTGGTCTATTTATGAAACCTATCGTTTGCAGCTTTTCAGAGGATGTTTCAGTTATTGAAATGGTTGGTACCGGTATGAAATGAGTTTAGAATGAATGCTAAACGAGCTTTTTTTTTTGTGATGATCGATCAAATCGACCATAGCTATATTTCATACGTGGTTAGGGCGCATGGTGCCTGGAGTATTATATTTGCAACAGAATTGATAAAATTTAAGGTATTTATGCAGGGCTGACATGAATAAACTTATCCAGATACCAAAAATTAATACTGCTATGTCAGTTGGTTCTGATACATGTCTATTTAATTTATGAAGTTGTAAAATGTTTCAATCATGTATTGACGGAAAGCTGTCTGGTCAGAATTTATTACATGTGTACATCTATTTCATTCTAACTCAAGAATTTGTCATATCATCTTCATTCTAACTTGCCAGTATTTACTCTTATGAATTCTACATGTATGCATCCAAGTGTGTATATTAGTATATTTATATAAGAAGGAAATCTTTTTGTACAGTGTATACAAAAGTGGGATAAGCATTAGCTTTAATAAATGGTTCACGTTAAAGTATGTACCAGCCTTTTAGTCGTAGTTTGACTTCTTTTTTTTGTCTTAACCTAAGCCTGTCAGTATGATCAATTTCTCTCAAACAGGTGCTTTGGGAAACACTATATTCGGCGTAATAACCGTCCATACACTGGAATAATTTCAAATTCTTGTTTAAATTATTATCTAAACAAATGTTCAAGGTGGCTCGATAAATTGGTCTAAGAAATATCTGAATAGCTAGATTTTGCCATAAAAGCTGAGGAAAAAGGCGGGTCCCGAGCTACTTTCTAAAATATTCAAGCTTGAAGTTATGTGACATGTCATATGATGTTTTTCCACATATCTCAGTGTCAAGTTTTTCTCAGCCAATTTCAAGTTAACTTGAGAAAGCTTGAAGCCCTCTCTCTCCTCTATAGTCCTATGCCTTTACACTCTTTACATGCGGCTTAGCCACTAAAACTAAGGTGCTATGCATGGAGAGTGTATGGTCAAAATTGTTGGGTCCCCCCCCCCCACGGGAGGGGTCGAAAATTTCTTGGTCCCCCCACCCTCACCACTCTTAGTTTTTAAGAGCAACTACACCAACTACCAACACAAGACAGTTTGGCGCAGTAGACTGGTGTCTGGTTTATTGACTTCTTTTATTTCACCATAGGCTCTCGTTCGGCTTGACTTTTATGCATTCATACTTGTCGTCGTACAAGATGTTGTTATCAGAGTAACATGTCGCTACCCATATACCTAGGTTGTATTTGGTTAAACAATCTATAGAGTTATATGTAGACTAGACGCACATTCAGGATTGCGTTTATAGTTTACAAAGCAAGTTATACAAATACCAAAGATTTACTATTAGGTCTTAACAGCTAGCATGTTATCAGTGGATGAATGATATAGAGCCAATGTACCAGGTTCGGTGGGTTGATTTTCAGGAACAGCCAGGGACCTGTGGTCGTGTTTGAGTATTTCAGCAATTCTAGATAATTGCTAGAATATTAAGGATGGTTTTAATTTGCAAGTGGACTTAATATTCAATTTCGGGTGGGGTTAGAACCCCTGAAGGTAGGATGGAGATTATAAAAAGGGGGGGGGGGGGACCCAGAAGGATGAAATTGGTTGGTGGTTGTTTTATGGTCATCTTACCGGAAATGCACTAACCTATACAGGGATTTTGGCAGTGAGACTTGTCAGTGTCTCACTCTTAAAAATGTCCTTTGTCTCAGCATTCCTTCTAGCTGGGGAAAGTGCATTCCAGCTAACCGCACCATGGTATTCCACACTTCTGGCATAGGGTGACCCGTTTGCTCTCAATACTTTGAGGACAGATCCCTGGTAGGCTCTTGTATACATATTTCTAGCATCAATATAAATCGGATTTGTCGTTCTATTGTACATGTAGTTTAACAAATGGGCTTCTCGTTTGTCCTTGAGCTTTGTACTGTAAACGTAGATATTTTTGCGTACAATTTCGCGGATTTTGGAATATGGTGGGCATATAACTATACTGGATTAATATTCATGCTGTACAGCGCGAAATAAAGTATGTTTACAGTATGGTTCTAGTCACGGCCACACCATCTCACATTTTACTGAGTTCCAATCTAAGACATGCCCCCTGGTGGGCTCTTGTTGAACTACAAAGGTAGCGTGCCACCTTAAAAAAAGATGAATGTGCATACGACTCCTATACATTTACAAATGTAAGCTAAAGGACGCTACAATGCAGCAACACTAGGGGGGGGTTTACAATCAGTTTATGAAGAGCCCCCGACTCAATATATTAAGTTCAAAATGATATCACTAAATTTGGACAAATCCTTAGATTTACTCAGGTAGTTCTATTATAGTCGTGATCATAAAGCTGGGCCGTCAGGGAATAAGTTCAGCATTTTCCATACAGACTAAAATAAGTTCCACCAGAGGGCAGCAGTGTTTGGACAGGGGACCATGAGCATTGTCCAGCTTGTGCCTGTAAGAGCTGAGCTCCCAGCCCTTAAGAGCCCTCTTGTGAATCAAAACTGAACTTTATCCAAAAGTGCTTTTGGCCTCACTTCGACCAGACGGTCAAGCTTTAACCTCTCTATTAAGATTATCTTCTAGAAGTACCATTAAACCTCCAGGCAATGCCATTTTCAATGTCAGGCACAGCGTGTCGCGTATGGCTCCTCCGATACTATGGGTGGTGAATTACTATTTATATTGAGAGAATGAACAAAAACTCATTTGTACAAAAGATGACAGTTTATTCTTTTATCCAAGGCAAGGTAAATACATTATTTCCTCTTTAAAAGATTTGATACAACTGAAGCAGAGTGTACACAAATTCCAAGTACTAGCCGGTCAGTTACCTTTCACTCCTAATACCAATTCTCGCTCTGTGGCCTAACACAAACTCATAACACATACGCTAATAAATATCAAAATGTTTTCAGATATTTCAAATTATAACTGATTTGTCTCACTTTTGAGTAAGTCACATGGGGACTGCAGTAAGCCCCTGTCACTGAATCAACATTCTTAGAATTATGTTCCCATTACAGATAGTAAACACATGATCAGGGGAAATCGCATATAGAATTCTATCTACTATTTAAAACCCAACTTGCAAAGAAACATTGACAATGGAGGATTTCAAGAGAGCGCATTTGGATGTATGTCTCAAAGTAGAGAAATCGTGTAATGCCACTAAACTGAGACTGCTAATATTGCAAGTTCCTTTCTTCCTTCAATACTGAACATATTTAAGTCCGACTCCCTTGCTTTCATCACACATATTAGGATTATTAGTACATACACATTGGGAAATGCCACGGTTTCCGCTTCATTCATCTGATTCTCTTACACATAAATCATGCCCAACTTTCCAGATTCATTCGACCGTTGCTTACTGTACGAAACATGAAAGTCTTTAAACACCTTGGCAAAATTGTGCCATATTCTTTCAAGTGACCACATTCATCTCCCAGTATAGTTTTAGAAACAGGATTAACTCTTATTTTCTAATAACTAATTCATTAACTGTTTTGCAATTCATTGCATTTCAAAAATGCACCCAGGTACTGGCCTCTCGAATATAGTGGAGATGAACGATATTCCTCTGCCAATCATAATGAACTCTTTGAACTCAACTGCCCATTGGAACTTTGTAATTTAAACGGAGGTGATAAGCCGAGCTGTCACGCAGGGTTACGGCCCACATGTACGCCCCTCTGCGATGACAAAATGACAATATGGATCTATACAAGCACGGCTATTACATGTATTACAATGATCAGGTGACGAGAAGCTATGTACACCGCTAAAAACATGTAAATGCAGATGGCAGACCATTTTCTTTTGTTGTCCTTATCTCCGATCACCGGTGCACTCAGTGTTAGCCCCGTTCTCTTGGTGACGCTGGCAACGGTATAGCCTCTAAAGTCTCTGGTGTACGGTAGTCTAACGAGTCATATCCAGGACTCGACAGAGCAGCACCCGTTGTGTGCATGCATTCATGCGTGCGGCGAGTCCATCCGCGACCAGCAGCCAATATCTGTATGGAGTAGCAGTCACTATAGTTTGAGTGCTGTGAACACTAATATATAGAGCATGTCTCCCTGGTACTATACCCCCAGTAGACTGTGTAACTCTTCATCGTCCATCACAGCCTCCTCCCCATCGTCCTCATTATAAGGGCGTGTTTGGAAACTGTACTTGTTGCTCGGTCGCCGGGACTCGTACACGGGTGAATACTTCTTTTTGGCCTGGGCCTCCTCTGTCGAGCGGATTATCTGGGCTATCCGTGCCTCTAAGTCTCGGTGTTCCTGTAACAGAAATAATTGTTACATGAATTATTTTTCGAGTTGGATTTTTCAAAAGGAACATTATGCTGCAAATGTCAATGCTCAAGGTATTCTCGGTATAGGCCTCCCTGCACACTATTGGCTTCAAAATTAGATTCTTAGGTTTAAATATGAAGTGCTAGTTACTGGTTGTAAGGGATTAAGAGTGCTCCAAACGACCTTTGTTGTATGTGACGATTGCTGACTCTGTTATCTTTACCATTTGTAAAAGGTGGAATGTATTCTCTAAATATGCCCAATGAACTTTATTTTAAACTTTTTAACATAACATTTCTTGAAAATGTAACATGTTTAACTCTGTAACGCCACAAGATTGATTTGGCTATAGTATCATGTTAGTTAATGGATCCTTTAGCAAAAGTAATGCGACTTGATACTCCTGTAATTTGGTACCGAATTTGAAACTCCCGCTTTTGAATATATGTACCATATCATTGTAAAAAAGAAAGATTGGCACTCGTGTATGTAAGGGTCCATGAGTTATATTAAAATAATTGACCCATGGCCTCGTGGAATACCCCTCAACAGATCTAAACACTTAATCCCTTTAGTGTTGAGTTATTAAAGGGGCAGCAAAATACTACTTCTCTCATAACACCAATGGAAATTGCCGTAAATTCCTGCGTATAACCCGCGGGTTATACACGAACCAAACCTCCAGTGCGGGTTATACAATATTCTCAAAGTCTAGGTGCGGGTAATACGAGGGTTTTTATAAGTATAGTACAGTACTAAAACGGCGATTTTCAGACCCCAGCTGCGGGTTATATGATTCTCCCAAAGTCAGGGTGCGGGTTATACGCGAGGTGCGGGTTATACGCGGGAATTAACGGTGGATTTGCATAGTGTTTAAACTTCGTATTAGGGTATGTCAAAAACGTGTGTTTACTAATATAAGGTAGTGCTTATTCAAGGGGCAGCAAAAAATACTACTTCCCTCTTAAAACCAATGGAAGGCTATGTCAAAATGGGAGTTTACTGATACAAAGGAGTGCTCATATTTTAACAAGGGGTTAGGGGATGGGTGGAGAGATTCTCCACGCAAATCCCCTCCCCAACCTGAAGGGTCGAAAATCACGCCCTTTTTTTTATCCCCCTCCCCCAAGAGGAGTCTAAATTTTGTACCGTCCTGGTGAAAGAGTCCAATCTTTTTACCCCATCCCCCTGACCCACGTTGTAAAAAAATTAGCACTCCCTCACAGGAGTAGCAAATGATATCAGTGTGTTAAGTATTAGTGCGTTAGTCTGAACTGATTCAATAGTAACCAGTTAACTATATTCGTCAGTGCTTCCTCCTTGTAGTCTACATTCTCTTTCTTCGCTGTAAGTGTAAGAAGGAATGCCATGCTTTAACTCGTTTAAGTGTAAAGAAGAATTTTGTGATGGGGTAAGGATGCTTTGGATAATTTTGATTCTAAGCTTTCATACGACTACATTTTCAGCCGGTGGCCAACATAATGGTTAAGGTCGGCAATAGAAGCACTGAGGAGGGTCCTACACAGTTCTAGTGCTACAAACAGGGTGTTGGTGAGGCGCTGCCGCTCTTGCGACCCATCACAGAGCTTATCTTCTGGCTGACACTGGACATGAAACCCATGAAAAACCTTACGGGTGAGGGACTCTGTGCTCCTGCTGTTGGTGCCAGGGTGCCTGTCACGGCCTCTGACCCGAGCGCTGCGGCAGCGGCTGATGGACTCGTCTCCGCTGTGGAGACTGGCGGCTGTAATGCAATGACCAACACCCTGGTTAACATACTGCAAGTTAGTGCTTAGTGTAAGCGTGGTTAGGCATTAATTCTTACTTCTAAGCTATAAGCAGTATAGGCTATTAACTCTTAATGTATGTTGAATTTTTAAACTTTTAAGTACTTATAATCATGCATTGATAATCGGTGGTAACTAGTAAAATTATCTTAGATTAAGAAACGTTTAGGCCCCAGTTGAGAGCACTAATAGGAAAATTTACCAAAGGTTGTTCTTCTGAACCGGTGACTTCTACATCCATAGCAGTCTCCTCCTGTTCCTCTGTGGCCTGAGTACCATCAGCCTTACTGTCAACATCATCAATTGTCTTTGTTTCCGGCTCTTTGGCCGGTTCGGCCTCAGCTCCTGGTGCTGGTAATGTAGTGTCACCGGTCACCATTGGGTCAGCCGTTGTTGTCGTTGGTGCCTCCGGGGCAGCCTCGACTACTGGGGCAGGCGTCTCCTCAGCCTTAACCTCAGCGTCAGTCTCCATTGCAGGCTCTGCCACTGGTTCAGACTCTGAAGGGACGACAGCTGGTTTTGGCTCGTCGCTTTTTTCCTCCATGCTTTCGACGCCCTCCGCAGGTTCTTTGCTTGGGGTGGTGGGATCTGTTGAGGGTGCAACTTCCTCAGCGGGTGTAATGCTGTCTGTCACATTGGTGACTTCTGGCGTTGTGGTAGTTGTATCAGCGGGAACTGGTTCAGCAGGCGTGTCTGTGAGCGTTCCGTTTACTGCTTCTGGTGCTGCTGCCTTCTGGGCTGCAGTTTCTACTTCTGAAGGGTCACTCGGTTGGACCGCCTCCTCTGCTGTGTCGCAAATACAAAGGGTGATTAATTGGCGACAGTTCTGTATTAATTCCACCATGGGGCTCTAGTGGTTTTACTACCGAGCTCTCAAAACTAGTGATGTATCATCTATGAAATGCATATCATTGACTCCTCCTAATTTAACGAAAAATATGATAAAGCTTGTACATATATATTCATTTCTCACACATTTTGGAAATATCTAATAGCTTGTTTAAATGTGTCACTTGATTATCTATAATAAGTTATATCTATATCTAAGTAAAGTAGCATATAAGCTCTGCTTTAATATAGTTAAATTTACCTGTTTGGAGATTTTCCTTATTCTCTGTCTCCCCCTTTGAGACTTCTGTCTTGCCATCCTTGGCCTGCTTCGTCTCCTTTTGGTACTCCGCCACTTCCCGAGTGAATACCTGTGAGAAGCTTTCTCCTTCCCCGATCAAGAACATGGCCTTGAATTTGTTATAGATGAATTCTGCCTTTCTCCGCACACGCTCACTGGACTTGTATTTCCGACACTGAAAAGGGTTTAATGATATATTTCACTGGTTTTGCCAAAAGGTTTACACATTGTAAAACCTTTCCATAATTCCTCATGTGAATTGTACCTTCTTGAATCTACACTACATGTTCTTACATTTTCTGCTTTTCTTAAAAAGGTATAGATACTTTTCCAGAATTCCCTTTAACTCAACTAAATTGGCCCCTAAAGCTCAGACTTCTATCACAGGGGATTAGATAATTAGGCTACCTTCTTGATCGTCCCGAAAATTTCTGGATTTTTCTTCAACATCAATGGAGATACGGCTAAGGCGTCGAGTTCATTCATGACAGCAATACATTTGTCAATATCCTGTAAAAAAAGAAAACAAAATGATCAGTCACATTTTCAGCTACAGTACTCCATGTAAGACATTAACTACATGAATTTAAATTGATAAGTTGGCTTCATTTGCTGTGTATTTTTATCCACATGCAGAATCGTATTCCCTAGCTACCCCTACCCCATCCCACCATCTTTGACAGGTTTTCCTGGGCAAATGTATACTCTTCAAAAGAAACCTCGAAATCGTAATTTGTGCAAGGCAAATCGTAATACTTGGTAGTTCTGAATTGTTAATTTGAGAGTGTTGATCAAAGTATAAGAGGAACAGTAAATTGCAATCCAAATTACTTACAGAATCTTGTAACGACAAAGACCGCTTGATTTCTGTGTCCATCTGTGCGAGTTTTGATTCTGTCTTTACAACTGTCAAGAGATAAAAAAAAAATTATCAACCTTCAATCATTAAAAGATGCGATTTCTAAAGACAGCAACGTTACTTTATTGTAAGGGTTTAGCGTGCATGAGCATATGAGACATCAAAATTACTTTTTGGGAAACTAAGACTATCTGGTGTATTTTGGTATTTCGATCACAGCCCCCCCCCCCCCCCCAATCTAATATTAAAACAGGGAAACTTATTTCTCATTGGATATGGGAAAATCACAAGATTGACTGATTTGTATAGACAGACATCTGACAGAACTGTGGAGATTTATATATATGATTAACCAATGCAAAACTTGAGTTTGTCTTAAGTGAATAACAACAATGAGTTGCACAAAGACTTCGCAGACAGCGCTTCAATAAATCTCGCAAGTTATAAGAGGAACAAAAATAGTCAGTTGATATACTTACAATGGATTTTTTCTTTCTTCTTTTGTTCAAACTTAATTTTTTTCCGACGTTCTTTGTCTTCCTCTTTGCTTATGCTGAAGAAGGAAATGGGGAAAGCGCACATCAGTTAAACTGTTTGATTCCAATATATAGAAATAATTCTAAACAAAATCAAGATGTCCTTCTTTTTCAAAATTGAATACTCATTTTTAGGATCAGCTGGACACAAATTTTTATACCACCGCATGAGTTTCTGTGGACTTTATGGCTGGAATGAATGAAGTGAAAATATGTTGATATGAAAATTTGCTTTCACCTACAAAATTTCCATTCCAATTCCCGAAAGAAATTATATTAATCCAGGAAGAGATATATTAATGTTCGACTCACCCTTTCCTAATTCTGTCACGTTCGTGCTGTCTTGCTCTCCGTTCCTGTTCCTCCTGCGGCACAAAGTCTCCGGAGGCAATTTGAGCCTGACCTCGAAGGTTATTTCTCCTCGTGGCTTCCTCGTACTGCCGCTTGGCCTTTTCTTCCTTAGACATTGGCTGTACAAACACAAGTTATATATCACAATTAAAATCTGCAATCTGACGAAGCTTGGAGACAAGAAGTTAGGAATATACAATATCAAATTTACATTTGTAACAAAATTCAAGTCATTTGTTTTTACATGGAAAATTGAACAAAGTTACCGGTACAATATTTTCTAGTAATCGAGTTCAGTGAGGTGGGGGCCTAAGATAGTGTGGGTACTTACTATAATTCCTTGAGCCGCTATGCGTATGACCTTAGCCTGTGCTTTCATCTTCTCCTCCTCTGCCAACAGCTTGGCCTCGTCTGTCGTACCGTCTTCCTCCTGTCGGGAGATAAGTAAGGTTAAGTTTACTCGTGTATAAGCCTAATTGATGTATAAGCCGCACTCCCAACGTTAGAAGTCTATATAGTCTAACAGGGGATCTGACAATAGTAACTTTAGTGCTGTAGTATACATCTAAAAACCTGCATATAAGCCGCACCCTGACTTTTGGCCGATCAGGACTATAAGTTGCACTGGTGATCTGACTTGCGTACTAGCTGTGGCTTCTACGCGAGAATATACTGTATTTAATTGCGGCTTATTGCCTAATTACTGATCTGAATATATTAGTTCTTTCAGGTAACAGATAGCAGTTGTTGTCAGTTATTCTTAAGCTTTGGGGGCTTTATCCTAGCGTTAGCAAAACTTTAACGACAATACAGCCTTAATCATTTTATCAAGCTTGATAGTTATCATATTGCAAATTTTACTGTGCATGAACCATTTAAAAAGTTATTAGAAATATAATTGGCCCAGGATTACACTGGCCTGAAACTTTCACTACAGAATACTCTTACGGTGTATTGAAAGTGTTTTACGAGGGACAAATATTGTACAATAAAGTTTTGTATTTACTGATGAAATAATGGCTTGTGATTGATCACACATTTATTGTTATTTATTTCAACAACATATCCGCAATATAAACACTACTCACGTCACTGGATTCAATGATTGCGGTTTTCTTCCCTCTTGACTTCGACTTTGATTTTTTCGATTCATCATCAGAGTCTGCCTTTGATCGCCTCGAGGATTTGCTGGAGTCCTTCCGCTCTCGCTCTTTCTTGTTATCCACATCTTTGTCTCTAGATTTGGATGATCTCTCTTTATCCCTTGAACGTGAGTCTGACCTGTCGCTCTTTTCTGACTTTTCTTCTTTTGGCTTATCCTTTTCATTTCTTCCTCTCTACAATATGATAATGTTTACTTTTAAGTTCAAGTTCAAGTTCAAATGTGTTTATTTGGTCTAGACAGAGGTACACTAGCTGCAATCTAATATTTATATAACCATTGGGAACAGACAGAAATCTGACAAATCTTAGGATTGGATTACTGTATCAGGAATGGAACTTTGAAAATTCCAAGAACTCTTCTCCAGGAGAAATCTATCCGTTTTGCCTGTGTTGCAATTATGGTAGTAGTTATATCTTATGTTTGGCACTTCAATGGGATCCACTACCCTTACATTTCACAATAACGTGGCACAATCTTCATGTGGAAATAGATAGGAAATACTTGATTTACCGTATTCAACATAATAAGCGCCCTGGGCGCTTATAAAATTATTTTTATGGCGTTTTATTACTTAATAATTTAACTGTGGGGTGTTTATTAGGGGGAGGGCGCTCATTACGTCGAATACGGTATCCAAAAATATTTCAGCCTTAGGTTGAGAAAATATCAACACTTTCAACTTTTTAACTTTCAATTCATATAATTTACTCACCCGATCAGATTTTGACTTGTCTTCTTTCTTTTTATCGTCTTCCTTCTTTACCTCTTTCGGTTTATCAGCCTTCTCTTTGACTTCCTTTGTCTTCTCAGTTTCTGGCTCTTTCTTTATGTCGTCTGTGTCATCTTGATCCATGGTATCCTCTTCCTTTTCATCTTCTACGTCCATTTTTTCTTCTTTCGGTTCAATAGGTTTGTCCTCTTTGGCGGGCTCTTCTTGTTCTTCTTCTTCGGCATCTGACTCTTTCTTCTCCTTTTTCTTTCGACCTCTACCACGAGCTTTGGGCTTTGGCTTTTCTTCCTCAGACTCATTCCCCTCGGCCTCTTCTCCCCGTTCAGCCTTCTCCTTTGCCAATTCTTCTTGAGCAATTCTTATGCGCTCCTCTTCTTCCTTATGTTTCTTTTCTTCGGCGTCTTTCATGCGTTGCTCTATTGCTTTCTTTCTTTCCTCGTCCTTCTTCTTCCAAGCACTCACACGTTCCTCGCCATCACTGTAACCGAAGCAAGTAAATTTATATTCAATCAAAATAGATTTTATCCCCCCTAGAAATTCGTATAACGATTGAAATAGGTTTCGCCGCTAGGAACCAGCCACATATTAATTGTACATGGACAGTGATTTTAGGTCTCCAGTGTATGTTACATTAGGTTATATTTCCGCCTGTGGGATTATTGACTATAGGAATCCACCTAGCTGCCTTTCTAAACATTATATAAGTCTTTAATAATGCATATATGTGTAGAACTTGAGCGGCACGCACCTATCTGAGTCGGAGCTAATGTCTGGTGTGCTCACGACGGTTTCCTTTTTGGCTGCAGAAGCCCGCCTCCCCCCTCCTTTCTTTGGGGGCGTTTTCTTTGCTGCAGGTTTCTTAGCTGGGGCCTTCTTGGGCCGCCCTCTCCCCTTCTTCTGTGGCTTCTCTTCATCATCATCTTCCTCAGCGGCACTTGAGTCTCCTGACTTTTGCTCCACGGCCTCTTCTTCCTCGTCCTCACTGTCGTCTTGCTTGACGGATGCTTTGGATTGACGGCCCCGCCCTTTGCGTCCACCTCCTGCTGCTTTGGGTTCTGGTGCGAAGTCCTGTAATGAAATGATGAGTCATTATTACTAATATTGTTAGGGCCAATATTATTACCGTCAGGCCACTTAAAAAAGATTATCAGCTTTACGGATACTTTCTTGAAAAAAGGGGTGTGGGAGGGCGGCTTTTTATTTTTATTTTTATTTGCATTCTGGCCAATGAGGGAGGGCTTTTTTTTTCTTTTGCTCAATAAAATTTGAAAGATATTATTTCTCTTAATTTTCACTTATACATCCATCATTACCATGTCGTGAGTAATATGTTAAGGCTGTAGATATAAGAATAGCCAGTGATATGCTAGGGATGTCATTGGTATCGAATTTCATGAGTTATCAGTTATTCACTATTTTGGTGTCGATTTAGGTAATATATCAGTTATTCATTATTTAAAAAGAAGAGGTAGATTAGGCCACATTTTCTCAATTTTAGCTTACAGAAACTGTAAAAAATTATAGTAGAGACAGTCGTAATATTCTTATTTCTTGTGATAGAAATAAAAATAAAATTTGTAACATTTAGAATAACATTTTGTCTTTCACATTATACTACCAAAATACCTTAATAATGGTCCTATTTACACGCCGTAAAAACTGACATATAGCAAAAAATGAATCCAAGATGGCGGCGTATCGATACCCATTGTTTGTCGATTCAGTTATCAGCTACATAAAAAATAGCGATGTATCGATATATGTGATACCAATGACATCCCTATGATATGCTATTTAGATTTTGTTTTTATACAGAATAATAGTTCAGATACTGAAATTCTTTTTCTTTTTTGGATTTTTTTTTCAGTGGGGGCGGACATATTTTAATGGAAATATTGAATAAAAAGCACCGATGCGGCCCCTTGTAACTGATGCGGGCGGTGTCTGCAAAGCTGATAATTTTTTTTAAGTGGCCCGAGGTATATTTACAAAACACTATTTGCTTTAAAAAAATGCTTAAATAGTGGGCGTCTATATAGACATACTCTGTGATAAACGCCATTTAATGGGAGTTAGACTAAACTTATCCCAACTATACATAATATTGCAGGTACACATTACAAAGCCACTTACCTCATCTCCAGAGTTATCTGATTCGGGTGCCGAACCTTCGTCAAAGTCTGACTCTTCCTCTGGAGGGTCTTCTACCTCTTTTTTGGCACGTTTCGCGGGTCGACCCTGAAGTAAAACAATGAACACGGATCCATAGAGTACATGTCCAGGGATTTGGTTTCATCTTGACCATTACGTCAGAAATACGACAGGGATGACCAATTTGGCCCTTTGAAATCTCCCTAAAAGGCCTCAAAACTGGCAGTTCAAGCCGTCCACAACAATATTTTCTCAGTGGATGGATCTGGAAAATCACAAGCTAGTGACAAGGGCCCATTTTGGGAATGCATGACAAACTGGCCTCCTTATGACAAAGTCAATTGTCAATAATGATAAAATTCCCATATGTGTGTATGTTCGGGATGGAGCAGTTGTTGCACTTGTATTGGGCTGAGACCAATCTACGATACTCGATAGGCCTAGAATCTAGACTACCGGGTAGTGTAAGTTTGGGATTTGATATTAAATCACCAGGGCCTGGGCCTAGTTAGGCTAGTATCACCATCAGCTCTATGCCCTTGAAGAGAAGGGCAACTGGTGAAATGTTATTCTAGCTAACATTTAATAATTTAAAGTGGGTATATCCGATTTTTGTCAAATTTTAAATCCTACATAAATTTGTTCCAAATACTGTAAAAGTATATTATTTATGGGTTGGAGTACATTAAAATGGTATACAAGGGCAGTAGCAGCTCAGAAAGTGGGTCCCATGGGGTCCAACCATGGCCTTTTCTAGTGTTTTTACCATGGGGCATTAAAATTGTGCACGATTTTATTCAAAAATGACTATATTTTAGGAAATAAAATCAAATTTGGGCAATATCAATGGGAATTAAGGGGAATAGAGTAGATGGGAAGTTAAGTATGATATTTGGTAACATCTTGACTCATTATTAGGGAAATTTATTTTTTTGTCCCACACATCGGATATACTCACTTTAAATGGTTTCGGGAATTTCGGCCACAAATCTAGGGCTAGGCCTAATCATAGAACAGGGAATTTGGATGCCTACCCCGTCTCCGGTGCTGGGTCGGCCTCTCTTCTTGGCTGGGGCGGGTTTGGCTGGAGCCTTCTTGGCAGCTTTGGTCGGCGGACGTCCCCGACCCTGAAACAATAAATTCACGTCAGTTTTCTTCACATATAAAACCACATCATGGAGGCAGTCACTACTATATAAGCTAATACTTAGTAATAGGAGGGGGCCTAAGAATTATTAGGGATTGGAGTGAACGATGGGCTGAATGATCAACAACTTTACAAGATTCTACGTCTTCAGTACTTGACTCACGTCAACCCCTTCTGTCGGAACGCGTTTTAGAAGCCTAGGCGATGATCTAGTTTCAATTTTGACTTGTTGAAAATGTTGAATCAACTCGCCCACGGATGGCTGACACTGTGTTTTTGGCGATGACACTGACACTTGTGACAGGCGAGTCGCTTTTGGTTCGTCTGCTGCATCCGCCGACGACGTCGTCATTTCTGTCACATTTCCCGCATTTTCCTCATTTATCTGCACTTCAACCTCACTCTTAATACTTTTAGGTAAAACCACCGGTTGTACAGTGTTTGATGATCTAGTTATTCTCATTGTGACCAGTGAGATATCGCTAGATAAACCCTGTTTACCGCTTCTTACAACAGAAAACAAACAGAACTGACGTCCTGAAACAGACGAGTCCACTACAAGATTTTGGGGGACAGAAGGCGGCGACGTTAAGTAGGTCAAACGTCGTCCACTGAACGTGACGTCATACAAAGAGGACCAATCAGCAGACAGGCAGCGCTTTGACCTACTTTACTGTCACCACGTGGACGCAACAGACTTAGTCTTAGACTTGCTCGGGGCAGAGGGAAGAGCGGGCAAGAGGAAAAGGGTGGGGACGGGGAGAACAGGACTTGGGTAGATATTATTTGTGACGAGAAAGGATTGATTAGCATTTTATAATTTGGCGGAAACTAAAGAGTGGTGGCAGGCAACTCCAGAGGCAACTGCGCAGAACCCCCAGCCCAGGCACCAACAGTGGCAACACCCACTGAATCTGCAGTGTGGAGGGATAGCTTCGGGAATACATGTAGAATGGCGCTGTTGTACAATTTTTTTTCTCTATAAATTAATATATTTCAAAATATTAATCGAGTCTGAATAAGACTACAATCGGTCTCATATTATAAGTTATTGTGTCATGTTGTTAGCCACTACTAAGGTAGACTCAAGGGTCATCTAAATTATAATAATAATATACACTGTATATTTATAATTATTACTTTGCCATAAATCACTACATGGCCCGATATTCTGTTATCAATAATTTCATTGGTTAACACTTTAAACAACCAATCTGTCATGACTCCTGTTCATATGACTCCACTGTATGTGACTCCAAACTTATAGGCCTAGACTTGTTGAAATAAAATTTCATTCCCTGATGAAGACCTGCATAAGGTCGAAACGTTGGATCATTTGAAAACCAAGCACACCATGTCTGTCTATTTTAATTAAGTAACTCTGTCCTAAAAAACCTGCACAAGGTTTTGGGAATATCTAACAACCTTACAATATTATAACCATAATCCCTCGGCATCCTCTTGGATCCCTTGTGGTTCGCTACACAAACTCTGCTCAGGTTGGCACGCAAACTCCCTACAAAGGATCAAACACTCACAAAACATGTCGCGCCAGAATCTTTCTAGATCCCCGACCAGAAGAGACTCTCACCAGTCCACCAGCGAAGATAGGCATAGAGTTACTTTCCAATCATTTCAGGCATACATAGACGCACAAAATTCGGCAAAAAGGCAAAGACGAGCCACGGGCGACGATGACGATGACAGGGAGGTACCGCGCATGCGCGACAACTCCGGAGGTCGTCAAGACGACAGGGGGCGTAACCGCTCCCGTAACCAAGCAGGTAACCAAGGCAGAAGTAAACAACTCCGGCGAAGGACTCCAACTCCCAACCCCGATGCGCGCCGACTGACACTTAACAATAAGACCACAGTCTGGTACAAGACCTTAAAGAAAATAGGAGTAGGTATTACTAAAGCGAGCCATCACCGTGATTTACTCTCCACGCACATCACAAATAATACCACCCCTCGGGGCCTTCAACCCAACATTAACCCACAGATTCCGGAGTTGTCCCCGGCCTTCACCGCTCTGTGGGAACAAGCTCTAGCAGAAGTAGGCGCAAAACTCACTCTCCTACTTAAGAATTACTATGAAGACAGGAGCACATTCCTAGAAGCTGAGTACACAAAATACACTGTCAATCTGCGTGAGTCATGTCAGCCACAGGAAGCCAAGGAGATCTTGGATGCAATAACGGAGCTGCAGAAAGCAACGGCACTGGAGCTCAAGTCCAAGAACCAGGACAAAACAGCGGCCAGACCGACAGAGCCAGAAGTAGAAGCAGAAACCGCCGCTACAGAAGACCAGACCCCCCGCCAACAGACACAATAGTCAATTTGTCTAAAAAGGTATTAACACCAGATGAAATATCCCTCCTATCTAAGGGCCTTAGTTTCATCCCAACACCTAGAGATCCTCACCCATCCCACACCTTACGTGACTGCTTCTGCTTTAATAGAAAGGTGAAACTCAATGAGTTGCATAAACTTGATGAGGATTCTCCACAGCAGTTAGAATCTCCTCTAGACCCCCCCAAACCTGAAAAAGGTTGGACACCAGCCCCTGGCAGGAATGCCTATCTAGATTGCTTCACCACTTCCCTAGCTAACAGAGTTGAGAATCTGAATAAACCTCATAGGTCAAAGGATAATCTCTCTGAAGGTGAAAGACAAGCCTACAATGATTTACGTTCAGACAATTCTATCGTCATCAAAAGTGCTGATAAGGGAGGTGCCCTTGTCATCCAGGACACAGACTCCTATGAGACTGAATGTCTGCGCCAATTAAACAATACAGCTTATTATCAGGAACTAGCTAAAAATCCTACAGACCACTACAATTCCTTAATAGGTGAACAACTCAAGATCCTAGAAACAGGAGGCCACCTTCCACAATATGGCAAAGTCAATCTCTCCAATGCCTACCCACGGACACCTGTATTCTATACCCAGCCAAAAATACACAAAGTGGGCAACCCAGGACGACCCATCGTCTCTGGATGTGCAGGTCCCAGTGAAAAAATAAGTGCCTATGTAGACAATGTAATCAAACCTATTGCAAACGAATTACCTAGTCATATCAAGGACACCACAGATTTTATAAATAAAATCTATGCATTACCTCAGCTGGACCATGACGACTTCCTGATGACAATTGATGTTTCAGCTTTGTACACCTCGATCCCCCATGGAGAGGGCATAGCAGCCTCAGTGGGATTCCTCAACCAAAGAATAAATAAACATCCTCACACTTTCGTCATAGCCAAGATGATGCATCTGATCCTGACTACAAATGCTTTCAGTTTCAACAACAGGTTCTTCCTACAAACCCATGGCACAGCCATGGGAACAAAGATGGCTCCAAACTTCGCAAACTTATTCATGGGTAAACTAGAAAAGCAAATCCTGGACACCTCACCAGTCAAGCCTAAATGCTGGTACAGATTCATAGATGACATTTTCACTATAGTAAAGGGAGAGGAAGCCACTGTCCAACTTATAGATCACATGAATTCAATTCATGACACCATCAAGTTCACCTCGGAAAAAAGCAAGTCTGAAGTTAGTTTCCTAGATACTACTGTATACAAAACCACAGAAGGGGTCCTACTGACACGTCTCTACACCAAGCCTACTGATGCCCATACCTACCTGAACTTCCATTCTTATCACCCGTTTGCGCTCAAAAGGTCTATTCCCTATTCCCAGCTACTTAGAGTGAAGAAAATAGATTCAGACCCAGCTGATTATGAGAGAGACAGCATGAAAATCATTAAGATTTTCAAGAGCCATGGCTATCCTAACAAGCTACTGAGAATCGCCCAAGCAAAAGTGAATGGTTTGGACCGCCAGACACTGCTCCACCCACCACCTAAAGAAAAGAAAGAGGTCACCACGTACATCACGGAATATAATCCCAAGCATCTCAAGATCCCATGCATGATTAAGGAATTGGAACCAGTCTTAGGCGCTGATCCTTCAAAAAATGACAAATATCCACCGAGACTAATTGTGGCCTACAAGAAGTCTAATAGTCTCAAAAGCAGCCTCGTCCACTCAAGCCATCCACACTGCGTCAAACCTCCGGGGAGCACCCGTTGTGGGAAATGTAAACACTGCCCGCGTATTGTAGAAACCAAAACAATCACCAGTAGCGTATCAGGGAAATCCTTCAGAGTTGTAGGCAACAATACCTGCACCAGCACAAACGTCATCTATGTCCTGGTCTGTACAACTTGCAAGATGCAATATGTAGGTCAAACAAGCGTCCCGGCGAAAACCAGACTAGGTCAACACATCAGCGACAGTGACCTAGTTACCGACCCGGTAACCAAGGCCACCGACACTCGCAAAGATACGCCGGTTGCCAACCACTTCCGTGACGACACAGGGTGCGGACGTCACTCCATCACCATGGTGATAGTTGACGGAACTACGTCACGATACAACGCTCGCCTAAGACTTGAAGAGGCTTGGATAAAACTTCTAGTTACCGTCTCTCCGAACGGTATCAATGAACAATCATAATGTTGATCACTTGTAACTTATGCCAACATGGATTTACCAATCTGTACACATCTAGAAAACATTTCTCGAGCAAACATGGCCCTAGCAGGCTGGCTTGCACCGAGTGCCCATGCATTCTCGACAGACGTACAAACTTCACAAGGCACCAGAAAAGAAAACATGCAAGTAGCAACTTAGATCCCATCCTGATTTACTTGAAAAGCCAACTCATAAATCAGTCTGGCAATGGCGAATATCCCAAGGATGGCGAAACTGAACATTATCGCCATGCATTCACTGTGACGGACAGCACCTTCACCCAAATCCTAGCATCACCGCCACGCCTTGTTTCTGACCTTAATAAAAAGGCCAACAATGCACAGACAGCTACTGACAGCGACCCTACACCTGTGGATCCCACCCTAGGCACCTTTAAGGTCTCTACAACTAGTAATCCAGGGCAGGACTTATTCCCTACAATCGATTTGAAATATGTGATGGACTTAGTGGGCATAACTGATAATCCCACCCCCGGCTTACTAGATGAACAACCTGAGCCAACCCAGTCACTGACACACTTGGATCAGGTGATCCCAATTGTGGACAGTCCAGTGCCAGAGACACCTGTGATGTCACCAGTGATACAGCCTGTATTTGACAGTCCTATACAACTCCCATTTCTTCCATTTATGACCGCTGACTCACCAGACACTTTACTGCACCACTGGGTGTCTATCCCCAGCCCTAGCAGTGAGCACCCACCAGTGGACTTCAGATTCATGGACCACCCTTTCTTTTTACGAAATCTCCACAATCAGCCCTACAGCTGTAGAGATGATAGGAAGACAGTCAAACCGAACTTGAAGCTGAGCCCTATGTTGGACTAATTATTTACTGAGTGACACTAATACATGCTCCTCAAAGTAATATCTCCTACACCTGCACTTCAGCGGGTGAAACCTCAAATAGGTTTTTTTCTCTATAAATTAATATATTTCAAAATATTAATCGAGTCTGAATAAGACTACAATCGGTCTCATATTATAAGTTATTGTGTCATGTTGTTAGCCACTACTAAGGTAGACTCAAGGGTCATCTAAATTATAATAATAATATACACTGTATATTTATAATTATTACTTTGCCATAAATCACTACATGGCCCGATATTCTGTTATCAATAATTTCATTGGTTAACACTTTAAACAACAAATCTGTCATGACTCCTGTTCATATGACTCCACTGTATGTGACTCCAAACTTATAGGCCTAGACTTGTTGAAATAAAATTTCATTCCCTGATGAAGACCTGCATAAGGTCGAAACGTTGGATCATTTGAAAACCAAGCACACCATGTCTGTCTATTTTAATTAAGTAACTCTGTCCTAAAAAACCTGCACAAGGTTTTGGGAATATCTAACAACCTTACAATGTTGTACAATTTGATTTCAACCTAGGTAACAACTGAGGTATTTTCAAGTCTGAGGTGGACGACTATATTCTCACTATTTGCTATGCAGTCTCTAAGGACCCTGAACCATTTATCTCTGGTAATATTTTCCTTTATATGGTTGGCTTGCCAACTTGGGGGACAATCAACCCGATTTTCACCCATATTTAATCGATTTTTCAGGTAAAAATCATTAAAAATGTAGGACAATATGATTTTTTTTTGTAAAAACCTGCTTTAGAGAGTTTTTCAAGATTGAAAAGATGGTACTAATATTTCCCATTCTTTTTGGTGTGATTTTGGTCAAAATATCCGTTGCCATAGCAAGACATGCTAGAAATAATGATTTTGTGAATTATTGGTTGCCATGGTAACCCAGGCCCGTATCCAGACCTCCAGATGGGGGGGTGACCTGGCTCCGAAAGTGGACCTTTTACCATCCTGGAAAATTTGAAATAACTAGACTTCCAATAGTGCATTCTGATGCTTTTTGGCATCTAATATTCCACAGCTAAGGTGTGTAATTATCACCTACCATACTGATTGACCAGGGGTGGATCCAGGAATTTCTAGGGGGGGGGGGGGCATGGGGCAAGATCTGGCTGAGGTAGTTCTTAGGGAGTGAAGTATCATAAGTGCAGCGTGGAGTATCACAAGTGCAGC